>VUQG01043527.1:0-30372 GCA_015106755.1 Etia nguti
AAACTTGTAAATAACTCATGAAAGAATAAAGTTACGTTGAAACCAAGCACACCATTGTTTTTCTTGTGACATTACCAATAAGTTTGATGTGTCACATGGCCCTCTTCCTATTGAAAAAACAAAAGTTGTATCCAAGATGGCCGACTTCTAAATGGCCACCATGGTCACCACCCATCTTGAGGAGTTTGCCCCCTCACATATACTAATGTGCCACAAACAGGACTTTAATATCACCAACCGTTCCCATGTTATTACGGTGTATCCATATAAATGGCCCACCCTGTAGAATGACTGTGGTGATTTTGCAGTGGAGCGCATCTTTGTAGAAGAAAATTAATAAATTTAAAAGCGCAAAAAAGAATGACCTCTTAAGCTGATGTTGT
This sequence comes from Etia nguti, assembly GCA_015106755.1. Classification (NCBI taxonomy): domain Eukaryota; kingdom Metazoa; phylum Chordata; class Actinopteri; order Cichliformes; family Cichlidae; genus Etia; species Etia nguti. Next base: position 384 of record VUQG01043527.1, read on the forward strand.
TCTTGAGTGAACTTTAATGCAGTCGTTTTCAACAATTAGTGGAGGAGAAACTCTTGAAGGAGATGAACGAGGGTAGGAAGTCAGACAAATGAACAGCATTGAGCATCCAGTTAATTTTCAAAGTTAACTGTGGAGATTAATTGCTACCAGTACGCTCTGAAGCCATCAGCAAAGACATTATCTTCAAGCATAACTGAAGCTGAATGTCTAGCCTCTTCCAGCCTCGAGGCTCCCTATCACACATAAATTTATGTCTTTATATTGTTGTGACTACAACTTTTAGCTATATAAAGGCATATTCCCCTTGTTTAGCCCTGACAATTCCCTTGTATCCTTGGCATCTTTTGGTAGTAACAATAATAGATCTGAAAATGCAGTTTTCTCGATTGTTGCCACCTGTTGCTCTGGTAACAGGATTTCTGCCTCTGTTTTGGTCCTGTACTTCCCGATGCCTGTCAGGGGTATCCTGAGGTTGACTGCTTACCTATGTTGCAAACTTGACCAACAAGCCACCCCGCTCACCTTACAGGCTTACAGAGTTTTGAGAATGTCCTGTTTTTTTGGCTTTGTATGAAAACCATAAGCTGGACATATACAGGGGACGCACTCTCTGAAGTGTGACAGATGGCTGAAAAGAAAATGAAATAGAATTTCCAGTTTCACTACCAAGACACATTATGCAGAAAAAGTGTCGCTGGAGAAATTATGATTGATTGGTGCCAGCCACATAATGCTTATTATTATCCCTCGGCTTTGTCAGAGCGTGGCACACAATGTGAACAGTGACACTTTTTCATTTGCATTTTGTAGGCGATATATTTAAAGTATTCATGTTTGTTCATCCTAGGTAAGAAGACGGGCTCATCCTGGTACTACCTGTTCCAGTGAATGCAAAATAAGATGCAGTATTAAAAGGATTTAATTTGTCATTTACTTATAAAATAAATGAAGCATATTGTGGAGTCCTGTATTATGATAGAAAATTGTCCATTTGTCGTTACACACTGGCAGAGGTGTAAAAAATCTTTGAATCTCTGTGTCTTCAGTGACTGTTAATGTTTCATGGAGCTGAACAATATGCGCATAGGTGTTATTAGTACCCTTTGCTGACTGTAAAGCCTGTGATCCTAAGTAAAGTATGTGGTTGCTCCATTTAACCTATTTGAATACATCTATCACAGCAAGTATGTCTGCAGAATGATTAGAGTCAAAGAAGGCACGCAGCTCTCCTGCTCTCAAGAATAGACTACTCCAAATTATATTTAAGATCAAGTGTGAGTTTCTTAAGCTGCCAGTCAGTAGTAGACCAGATTAGACGTATTACCAGCTCTCGCTGCATGGGGTGAGAACACTGACTTGGATTCCCACTGGGTAGACGGGGTCTCATGTTATGCTCCGTTTGGCTTGTGAGGATTATGGTTCTTACTGATTGGTTGTTGTGTAACCATATCAAAGGTTGCAAATCACCGAATGGTTTAGGCTTGTTTTTCTGTATTCACACAGTAGAAGCTGTGTTCTTTCCATTAGACCTGACCAAAAAGCCTGTTCCGCGCTGTGACACTTAAATTGAGTTTATGCTTATGTGTTAAATCTTTATTGTAGGTACACTGAAACCACAACCCCCCTCCCCTCAGCCACAAACCTACACTGTAACCTGGTGTGGACCTCCAAAGAAATGTAAGACTGGTTGGCTGTTCAGTACCAGTGTTTCTTCCTTTTTGCGGATTTTCCATCTTCTTTTTCTGCCGCCAGTTTTAGAATTGACTGGAACAACTCGAAGAGAAAAGCTCCATCATGGTGGTAAAGCATGGTACAGGTACAGCATGCACAGGTATAAATGCTGGTAAAAGTGTCAGCCACTAGGTTATGTCATAGGCTCAACATAGATCCAGCACACAAGTCAAATTTAAGCTTTAGGAACAATAATTCAGTTTGTTCAATATCTTATTCAGTAGGCTTGGCAGTGTGTTAATTCAGCACATCAACAGGCTAACTTGTGCAGCACATTCTCCAGAAGTTTAAGGTAGTTACTAATTATATGTATGGTTTTCCAGAAAAGTTCCACTTTCCTTACAATTTGAAAAAAATACAAGTCTGTGCATATGTTTTCATTTCATAAAATAGAATTTTTGGATATGCCCATGCTTCAAACTTCCTTTTGGACCATGATTAACTTCTAAACTAGTTGTGACGTTACTCTTTCATTATTCAGACATTATTCAGACACATTGATTAGAGTGTCTGCAGCAAAATCTTTTTTTTTGTTTGTTTGTTTATACACCATTCCTGTTGTACACATGCATATATTTGTCCATTAATTGAAAAGTCATGTATAATAAATAATGTTAAATTGTGTGTAAATCTGCACTCTGATTTTGGAGATACATCCAATCACAGATATGCATAGTGATGAAAGTATCTGTATTGGTCCTCAAACAAAGACACAGTGTGCAGTCCAGTGCCATGCTGTGTCTGTCTGGCCAGTTTAGTATCAGCCTGAATGCTGCTGGGCTTTGGGCATCGATTTCTATGAGGTCAGCTGTGGTACAGTCCGCTTTGCATTTTATAGGGTTGATGTTTCTCTGCTTGCCTGAAGGGTGAATGCCTGAGGTAACCCAGCTTCTGACCGCACATTGTTACTCCACTATTCATGCTGGAAAGGCTTTTGTAATAAGTAATAATGTTGTATTTTTTGGCTGATAACAAGCTGTGATACTCTGAAACATAGAGTGGCTCAGGTAAATTGTCCCTAACCCTAACCGCAACCTGCCAGAACCACTCGTCTAATGACACACGGATAGTAATAAATTATGTGGCTTGTCTAGATTCAACTGAAAGGTTAGGAGGAGACTTTGATGTCTGCACTTGTTGTGTACTGATATGCAATTTCTTAAGCGGCAAGCTTAGCAGTGAAGTTTCAGGGGAAGCTGGACAGGATGGCGGGCAGTTCTTTGTTGTAACAGCTGTTAGGATTGAGGAGAAAGAGTGAAAGGGTGGAGACAGGAAGGAGCAGGGGAGGAGTTAGAGCATTGTGGGTTAGGGGACTGAAAAATGTAGTTTGAGAAGACAGAAAAGGGGAATAGAGAAAGGAGGAGAGAGTGTGTCATACTGCGATGACCATGTTTCCACAAGGAGATTAATACTATGGACACAGGTGGTATAAAAAAACTCTGCAGTGCAACAACCACTGCAAATAATTGCTTGAGTTCTGGAGACATGGGTCAGGACATTTCATACTTTCTTACGCGGTGCACACAGCAGGAATAAGTGGATTCACATGTGTTTGCACTACTGGAGATACTCTCTGTGGTGCTGGTGAGGGAGTTTGCAGGAGGCAGGACACATGAAGCCTATCGCTAGAGGTGAGTGTGCTGGACCATTAATTGGACTGTTTGCACACTGGCGCAATCCAACATTACACAAACTTGTAGTAAAAAGCTGGAAAGTTCTAGACCAGCTAATGGTCAGTGTTGTTGCACTGTGTTGGACACTTATCTGCTTATATGCACCTCAAATGCTTATGCTGTTTGTCTGCAAATCATTTTATACTACTTATCTTGGTCCAGGTCATGTGACCCTGTTGGGTGATGCACATGCATTTTTGGACTGCAAATTTTTGCCACACTGTAGTTCATATCTACTTTAGAATAGCTATAGTAAGTCCTTTAAACAAATAGTTGAAAGTTTTACACAACAGCAAAGTTTTAAAGCTTCGCCCGGTGAATGCTGGGGTTGACGACAACTGGTGTGTTGAGTTTTTATCCAACTGAATCCCCTGTGCCAGGAGGGGAAGACATTGTTGCAAATCAGTGACTCATGAGCTGTTTCTGTCTTGCTCGATACTTTCCTCTTCCCATCATTCTTTAACAGGTCAACCTTGGTTTCATCTATACAAAAAATTTCTTTTATCAGAAAGGTCATAGCTCTTTTAGATGTTTTCTGGCAAAATGTAATGTGTCCTTCCTGTTCTTGAGTGTAACCAGTGGTTTGCACCTTGTTGCAAATCCTCTGTTTTTACGTTTTAGCATCTCTGACAGTGATACATCTATCTATTTGAGAGCATTCTTGACTTGGCAAGAAGCTGAGAAGTCATTTTTCTTAGGCGAGGAAAGAATCCTTCAATCATCTGCTGTAATTACCTTCTGTAGCCTTTCAGGCCTATTGGTTTTTCTAAGCTGGCCCGTGTCTTCCTTTTCTCAGGCAATTTACCATATTGTTGATTTGGCCACGTTTTTGCAATCTCTCTGATGGGTTAAGTTTGCTTCTTTTTTTTTTTGTCACTCTCTTCAACATTTTTTTGGACATTCATTGAGAGTTCTGAAAGAAAGAGAGTTTATGAAACTGCCATGGCCATGAAACTGCTTGTCAGTCAATTGTTCAATTGCTAAACAGTCAACACGCTATTTTTGTAAATCTCCTTGAATTAAAGCTAAATGTCTGGACTTCAATCACATCTTGATTTGTTTGGTCAAAAATCCCCTGTGGTTGTATACAGATGAAAAAATGACAAAAATTGTGTCAGTGTCCAAAAATTCATACATTAAATATTTCAGACAAACGGGTCAGGATGCAAGGATGAAGTCAGGAAAAACTCACATTGGATGTTTTGTTAAAAATAGGCATTAGTGCCCACCCTGTAGCTGAAGTGACTGCATGGATCTTCTCTACTGCCAAGTTGAAGATGTTTGTAAAGTATGCGTGTGTAATAGGAGTCAGGATGGGTGTGGATACAAAATGCAGCCTATTTAAATGTCTGAAATCCTCTCATTTCATGTGAGTGTAGACAGAAAGGCTGGGGGATCATTATTAGTAAGTTAAAATCCAAGCAGGACTTCACAATGATTTCCATCATTGTCTGCATCTTTTTGTTATTTGAGAGCTCATATCGCTGATTGATCTTAGTGTGTTTGGTGAATCTGAGCTGCCTTGCAATGCTATTTGTGTCCTTGACCTTGCAGAGTCAGTTTCTCTGTTTAGTCAAAGCTCTAAGATGGGCCACCAGCCTGCAGAGCTTCTTTATTTGTTATTCCTTACATATACAGCAAATACAGTAGTATCCTTTTCTTTGTGAAGATCAGATCCTTGCTTTAATCTCCCCCCATCCTTTTCCTCTTTCCTGCAACCTATAAGTACAATAGTAGTTTGGCTTTTTTTACTGTTACACATGATGTTATTTTATGACTAAAAAATTATATTTACCTCATGAGAAAAAGATTGATTTTTGTTATTTAGCAGAAATTCAGTGTAGCCATGAAACAAATCAGAACTGCAGATTTAGACTGTTGTGTCACAAAACACTGACTTTCATCCCATTCCACAGATGCCCGCTCACTCCTGTGATATGCAGAACAGGTTTTTGCTTTATATCCTGAAATTAATGCCATTTAGATGGACCTGGTGATTCATTCATCCCCTACAATAATAGCACTGTAGAAATTGTCATGGATAGCAAGGCAAAAAACAGAGAGTGACATGCATTAATCAAAGGGTCAATAATGCTGGCAGCTGTTTACCCTTAGGCAGTAATCCCACACTACATATCAAGGACAACAGTAGGACATCTGACTGGACTGTAGCCACTACCAATATGCATCTATCAACATACTGTTGCATCCACACTATTACTGATTGCAGCTCTACTTATTCAAACTGTTAAAAGTAGTTAAAAGTGTTATGACTCAATATTTTTAACTTCAAAGCTCGAGTGAATAAACACGGTGCTGTAAAAAAAAATTAGTTTTGATTTCTTTTGTCATTTTTACATGTTTCAAATGAACAAATGTTAATATTAGACACAGATAAGTGAAAAAACACTAAATGCAATTTTCAAATTAGGATTTTTTTTTTAATTAACAGAGAGAAGGTATCCAAACCTTCCTCGCTCTGTGTGTGCCCTAAACCTAATAACTGGTTGCACCACCCTCGACAGCAAGAACCGCAACCTAGCATTTGTGATAACTGGCACTGAGTGTTTCACATCCCCGTGGAGGAATTTTGTTCCACTCTTCTTTGCAGAATAGTTTTAATTCGGTCACACTGATGGGTTTTTGAGCATGAATGGCCTGTTTAAGGTCATGCCTTTATCAGATTTAAGTCTGGACATTGATTAGGTCTCTCTTATATAAGTTCATTATATAGAAGTTCATTTACCATTAATTTTTAATGTCTGAAGTGAGTTTGCACTGTCCATGGTTCGTGTACAGTGGGTCCATAATGTAGTGGTTTACACATTCGATTAACACATGGAAGGTTGCTGGTAGACCAGTGGGAGACACAAATCCCTTTGGGGTTGTATCAGGAAGGGAGTCTGGTATAAAAATCTGCCAGGTCAAATATGCAGAGATACCCGCTGTGGCGACCAGCAGGGAGTATCCGAAAGTAGCGGGTTGTTACCGATTTGGCTGAGGACATAGCGAGGGGCACAACTTGGATTGATTGGGTTGTCAAATTCATCGCCTTTTTGGGTTGCATATGAGTGGGAAAAGTGGGAAAGAACATAGCTGGAATTTCACTTAAGTTTCAGTCTTAAAATACACCAAATACTATGAAGATAACAAATGTGTCTGAGTCAGCAATGGCAATGAAAAAGGACAGCATAGGGAAAACTTGTAAACCTCTGTAGAACTTTACTAAAGCCAACAGTGCACCCTTTTATGGTGTGCAAGTTTGCAAACAATCCCATCATAAATGTCACAATATATTTCCAAAGCTGGACTGAACTACTAGAAAAAGCTCTCAATTGGTCAAAGCCACAGAATTGTTTGTTCTTCCTTAAAATGGGGTCTCAAGTCCATGTACCAAGCATGACTGAGATTGCTGTGACCTCACATCCTGTTAGGCAGCTTTCTCAGTGATTATGATTGGCTGAAGCAATAATTGTAGCAAGTGACATAAGATCCAGTATCACTAAAAATTCATTAAGGAAGAACTATACTTGATTAAAGCAAACTGATTGTACTCAGACGTATGGTTTAAAAGTTAAAGGCACCAAAATGGACCCCTTTTTAAACCCTTTAGTGGTACTGCACTGCTGGCAAGGCAGACACCATTGTTTAACAGGTTCTTGCTTTCCATATGCCCCACCTCTCTTCCTACACTCATAAATAGCATCCTGCCAACTTTTGCATAATCCTGCTAACAGACAAAAAAATAAACCAGAAAGCATTAGTAAAAACAGAGGTACCTTGGCAGAGGGAACAGGTAAGTGAATCAGTGCAGCTATACTGAGATCGGAGAAAATATGAAAGCATGCACACATGTATGTAGATATATGCATGGGTGTGCCAGTGGGTGCTTATACTTGTACATGTGTGCATGCATTCATAAACTTGCAGGTCTCGTGTTGCTGAGCACGCACTTGGTTTGAGTGTGCATACTTCTGTAACCTACTAATTGCAAATCACCAGGCTAATCAAAGCCCTGGCATTAATGTGTGTGGATTATATTATTGACATGTATGGATTATAGTGCTGACTGTGGGTCAGATGCAGGATGTGTTGACCTGCTAGTGTTTGTGGAGATTCAGGTTACTGTATCTCAACAACAGTTCCGAACCTGAGGTCTGATCTTCTAGTGGAGCATGTTGATATTATTTGCTGACTGTTCTAAATTTGTTTAGAGTTGTTGGTATGCTAGCTTAACTTAGAAATGATCCTGCCTTTGTTGTGCGTCTGTTTAAAAAACATTGTCCTTCACGGAGTGCAGAAATGAGTAAGATCAAATTTGAGGGAGGAAAAAGAGACTGCAGACTATCTTTAGGAAATACCACTCCCCATTACTCTGGCATTAGGCAGCACTGTTGGATCATAACCAAAACAAAGCCTTTAGACTTTCTGTAGCTGACTTGTTGGCTGCAAATGCACAGGACTCCCCAGCGAGTCCCAAGGGCTCAGCAGATACCATTCTGCGTGCTCCAGCCATAAATCCTCTTTGCATGGCTGGTGATCAAGCCGTGATGTAAAGGAGCTTAGTAGCAACAGACAGACAGCCAGGAAGCTGCTTCCCTGTTGGCTGGGGGTCAGGTGATCACACAAAAACACTGACAGGAGAGAGGGGAGATAGACGGCAAGGTAAAGGTGGGAAAACAAATTGACACAAAGAGGTGTGTGAATGGTGACAGCTAAGAGGGTTTGTGGAGCAACTTTTCAAAAGTTCGATTGATAAGCTGAGTGTCTGCCTGGGCCTGCTGTAGCTCCACTTGAAGACAGGTTTTCTGTCTTGTGTGTTGGACAGTTTGTTGGAAACAGGCAGTGCGTGTATGGGTGTTTGCTGACAGCAGGGAGGCTGTGTACCTTCTTCAAATGTCAGGGTGTTGAGGTGGAAAAGGTAAGAGAAATGTGTTTAGCTGTTCCTTAGCTGCAAGCAGTGATATTTTAGGTAAATCTCCAGGTGATATATTTGATCAACTGACTCAAGATTTTATCTGTATTGGGTCGTTGGACTGATGCCCACACACCTCTTTGACAGTCACTGTCTCGATGTTGAAACCCTTATTATAATGACTACATAATGACTCTCAAAAAGTCGAGCTTAGCTTACTCTTCTCCATTTCTTGATCTTCGTTTCCCCACAGGTCACTTTCCTTTCTCCCTCCCTCCCCTTCCTCCCCCTCCACCCATCACTGCACCCGTTGCCATGGAGAGCTCTTCGGTGGCGTCTGCGTCGTCCGAGGCTGGGAGCACACGCTCGCAGGAGATAGAAGAGCTGGAGCGCTTCATCGACAGCTATGTGCTGGAGTATCAAGTGCAAGGGCTTCTGGGAGACAAGGCAGATGGAGACTTGGACTTGGACAGTAGCTGCAAGGTACCCCAGGTCAGAGCTGTATTACATTAGCAGTACCATATTTGATTATTCCAGGCCTTGGTGGTGTCTGTGTTTTGTTTTGTTTTTTTATCTTCCCAAAAAAGACTGGAAGGTTTCTCCCTGTGTCAGCTGCCATTAGTGTTGTAATGAATACTGTGTAAACAGAGAGAAAGTGGAAGGGCATTCACCAGAGATGTACCACGAAAATAGATTATTTGGTTAGGGTGGTATTTTGAGCTTAATGTCAGAGCGTTCATTGTCATGAAGGTGGCTCTCTTTTTACCTAGTTAGATTACCATGGTAACTAATGCCAAACACATAATATGGTCCGGAGCAGGTTATGTTCTGAGTTTCAGTTCACAAATGACTGTGGTATGCTCTAAGTGCCATATAGATTCTCTGATGAAGAAATATGTTTATGGTCAGTTTTCTGCAGGATTACTCTCATTTTATTTGTAAAAACAGTGTTTTGGCATTTAATGATTTAGGTTCTTTATAGCTCAGTATCATCTCTTCCTCTGCTGTCTCTGATTGGTGGAGGCACCATTTTATCGGCCAGTTTTGCACTGAAGAAAAGTAAAATAACACATCTAACCTCAGACATTCGAAACAGAAATTCAGAAGTTCAACTTCAAATAGTGACTTAAATGATTCAGGACGGTGATTTAACTACAACATGACATAGACGCTTAGCAGCCTTGCTCTTATATACAAACACAACATAATCTAACCAGTTTGCAACCAGCTGAATAGAGTTCCCCATTGCAAAGAGACACATCTCAGATGATCTCATTGACAGAGATTAAGATTGATTGCAACATGTTGGCAATCTGTCTGCATTTATGAATTAGATGTCAATTACTTGCAAGCCTTGCTTTCCACCAGGGTGACCTGTGCATGTGCCATGTGATCAACCAATGGACGACCAATCACTGGACAACCACAGATTATTGGTTAATTAGTTGCTGTCCCTATTTTTATTGTAGTGTGACTGAACCATAATGCAAAGAAAGCATGGCAGTGTTGAACTTGTATTGTAGTTCACCTTTAACTGCTTCAGCTGCTGTGACCTAGTTTATTCTCTGCTACACAAACTATACACCAGGCTTTAAGATGTGGTCAGAAACATAATTTTGAGTCAGTTATAAAAGCAGAACTTCAAAATAACTTTTAATATGCTTTAATAAGACTTTAAATATGCCGTAATTGTTAACCTAACTACTTTGTTTTCTCTCTTTTTCAGTGGACAGATGACTGCAATGACAAGAAAGATGGTAGCTGGACGTCATCACGAGGACAAGGCTCATCTAAGCCAGTGAGTGTTTGTCTGTTCACAGCTTTTTTTATCTTTGCTAATAGAGGTGGGAATTACCAGACACCCCATGATATGAAATTATCACAATATTTGACTCGCAATACAATATTAATGCAATTTATAACATTTTGCAAGATGCTGACCATTGCAATAACATATATTGGGATTTGTCACGTTTTGTTAACCGCAAATGATATTACACTTCGTCAATATCTGTTTTATCCAGTAAGATAAGCTAACTTGTCTCACTTCAATTTTTTGTTTGCTGGAAAATGAGCATATCGACACTGTCGCTAAAACTTGTTATAAATGTTGCCATAAGATGGAATCAGTTTGCTATCAGTATAATATGAGTGATTGAATGGGGTCAAGTTGGCAATCGCATGCAATCTGTTTCTGTTAATACAACAATTAAGAGTGATAAATTGTGAAAAATCACATATCTGTAGCTGTTTACATACACAGAAATTCACATTTACCTATTACATTTGTACTTAACAACCAGTTTGAGTTGAGTAACCTTGAGTTGTGCTCACTGGCAATGACTTAGTCAGACTGATGGCAACATGTCTGTCTGCATTTGAAAAACCAGATGGCAATTATTTGCAGACCTTCGACAGTCTCTCTAAGTCCAATTGCAGTCAGTCCAAATCAGACTGCAACTGCTTGGAGAAAGGTTGCCTCCCATAAGTTGATCGCCTTTGATCAAACATGGCCATGATTATGCCACACCCTCAAGCTCTGCCAGCCATTTAGCCACGAGTTGCAATCGGTTGCAGAATGGGGAAAAAATTCAATGCAATGCAATTCCTACTGATTTTTTTTCTTTTTTCTTTTTTAATTTTTTTTTTTTATAGATGTTGAGGAGGTTGCTGTCTGATTTTTGGTCATGTGACTGAGCGACTAGCTTGCTCTGAATTAGGGAATAGGTTTGTCAAGCTAAACATGTCCATTGTTGGATTGTTTTTTGGTTGAGCCAATTTAATGTGGGTTATTGTCTGGAAAAGTCTTAGTTTAAAAAAACAAATCTGACAGCAGATGCAGAAGTATTTTATTTTACAATCTAATATCAACATAATGTTATTATGCTGCTGTTGAATAAATATAAAGATGTTAAATCACTAACAACCAAAATAAATTGGATGCCTAAAACAATAATACAAAAGCTTTAGTCATTGTAACACACCTCCTGGGCAATGTCAGATGTATACCGTTGCAAACGGTAGTTGCTGATCTGAAAATAGTCCCAATTTTACCCAGTGCAGCCTTTCAGTCTGCTACCAGCTCCATAGTGACTTACTCTCTGGTCACTGGATCACCACAATGATTAAATCACATGTTTTCCTTCTCTCTGTTCTGTATCTGCCGGTCAGTTTTCCGGGCTCTGTCAGCTCTTCAGTGTATGATTAAAAGAGATCTGTAACACCAACCTTTAGTCAAAGGTCATTCAAAGCCCATCTACACTTTCTACAGTCAAAGCATGTTCATAGTGAATGTCATGGGACACCATGACACTGGAGCAAGTTATTAAAAAAAAATACTAAATGAGTTACCAGCTAGTTAGTCTGTTAAATCTGAGTCTGTGTGTGTCACTCTGGTGTGTTCTCACAGTGCAGATTTTGGTGATTCTGAGTATTGTTGCTCTCCAGAGGTGGCTTTTTAGCAGCATGGATTAGAATGATCTAACAAAATAAAGCAGGGTAGAAGGAGAGAGGCTAGAACTGAAATGTCACTATTTATGGTAATATAATGAGAAAGCAGCAGAGATCGAGCTTTTTCCATTTTCTATGTTCAGCAGGTTTTGACATTGGCCATCTAGAGCAGTGGCCTAATATATAAAGCATGAGCAAAAAGGAGGAAAAATGGAAAACCAAAAACAAAGACCATAATTTCTTTCTTTATCTTTCCCAACTCCACAGGATGAATGGGAACACAGCAGTAATGGCAGCACAGGTTCCAGGCCCAGTTCAGGGTCCAGACCTGGATCTGGCTCACGATCTGGCAGCAGGGGGTACAACAACCAGTACAAAGGTTCTGCCAAGGTACAGAAACACGTGGGTTTGTCTGCTTTTGAGTTGGATTAACTTTCTGAAAGTGGCACGCTAACATGACTTTAATAAAGATAAAAGTAAAAGAAAAAAGAAAAAACGAAACCGTGGCCATTTGTGTGTTCAAGCTGTCAGAACAGATTTAGATGCTTCAGTGCTTCAATTTATCCTCTTTAAGGGCCCCTCTTAAGAAGCCAGGTTTGCTCTGATTTGTCAGCCAGTCTAGCAAAATGAAGGCATTAGTTACTTACAGAGCAGAAACAGCCTTCAGTGAGCAGTTTGCCTACAAAACATCAGCGTGTGATAGTACACATTAGACCAGGAACACAGGGAGCTTTGAGCAGAGATCAATGTGTTAAACAGTACATGATAATGTAATGCCCATGACCATTTGTTTCTCTGCCGCTGCAGTTGAGTAAAGTTTTCAGTTCCATCATGGTAAAGGCTGAAAAGGTCCTGAGCCAAATTATGAAATCTTGTGGAGAGATAGAGCATTAAAAAGGCAAAGGGCAAAGGAAGAGTCAGTAAAGCTTTGTTTTGGTTGGCCTCAGCAGAGGATGAGTTTGTAGTTTTCCTCATGTCCTGTTGGGTAATGCTAACATAAAATTCAGATAGGCTTAGTTTGTGCCACAGGACAAATTCTTTTAATGAAAACACCTTAACATACATGGATTCCTTTCTCTCTTTTTTTTTTTTACTGATTTCAAATCTGTGTTCAGGTTTCCACAGTTTCTGATTAAAATTTTCACATAGTTCTGGCATATTGATATACAGTCACAGCTAATGGTCATGTTAGCCACATTAGCTGCTCAAAATCCTAAGAGTAACAATTTCCCTTTTGTTGGGGATATAACAGTAGTCCACAGGGTCTCATTTTCAACAGCAGAACGCTTCAGAATTTTAAGCTCTAAACACTGCTAACAATGAGGGAATGTAAAGCAGGAAGCTGCTCATACTCTACGCAAGGCCTTGCTTGTTGAGTATTTTGATTCTGTTAAATGGTTATGGAGTTAAGTTACAGAAAAGTCTAGACTACAAATGAAGTCTTTCTAGAATACCTTTGGAGGAACAAATGATTTGGATGATGCTTGTGAAATGTTACTTACAAGTTGAGTAATGTCGACATGGGATTGGTGAGAAGTGTTTTGTAGTCATGCTGAAAATATTCATTCTTCTTTTTCCTTGTGTACTATCTAGAATGGCAACAGAGAAGGATCCTTTGACATCCTGGGGACAGACATATGGGCTGCTAACACTATGGACTCACATGGGTAGGTACCTTTCTGTTTCACAGACATGTCTGCTGGATATAGTTTCTAGATGGTCATGTGACAGACAGTACATGGCCCATTCTCGAAAATTGTTTGTTCCTCTCTTTGGTACATATTGTAATTTTGTTTGGTTGCTCTTTTCACTTCTTTAAAATTTTCTCTCCACCTGTGATCACCAGTTGCAGTTTACCATTTGAGCTCTGTTAGTGTCCATATTTTTAACCTGTTTTATCTTTCAGTCCAAGACAGTAGTTTCAACATTCAGCTTGACCTTTAGCAAATCTATTCAGCTGTCATTTCAAACAAAGTATCTCTTCACTCAACCTTAATCACGAGGGAGAAAAAAACCAAACACATTTGAAATACATCTGAACTACCGGAGGCTCGACAGCCTAATGTGAGACTGTTTAGCCTCAGTGCTCAAAATTTTGTTACTTGTTATAAATGACACCTCTGCGTGAATCGGCTTCTGTGTGTCCAAGAGGTTTTTCAAACAAGAGCTAGACGTGACACTTAAGAGCAGAGGGGGGAAAGTCAAAATGGTAAAGAAAGGAAATGAGCGAGACATAAATCAGTTAAAAGTGGAGGCAGGGCTGGTTGCCATGGTAACATCTGCACAGCAGCGACTTCCGGCCACGCTGGCACAACTGAGCATGCAGTGAGTGATGCAGCCAGCACGGTGGGATGATGTAAGCAGCTTTTCCCTCACGCAGGTGGGGACGTGTTACAGGGTTAAATGTTTTATTAAAACACACTGATTCATTCAAGTATGGATTCCTGATAAAAGCTGTGTGTGTGTGTGTGTGTGTGTGTGTGTGTGTGTGTGTGTGTGTGTGTGTCAAATATGGCAACATAGTATATTATATATAGTACATCAGATGATGGATTAATAGGAAAAACCAAGGATCTCATTAGCAATGGTATCCTGCAAGTAGATTATAAATTATACAGTATAAAACATGCAGAAATGTGACAACCTGAAACATTATTATATTATATTATACAAAATCTCACGTCCCCCCCAAGAGAACTGGTACTTGAACACCAGTTGCTGTCATTATTGGAAGTTTGTGAAGTTTTATCTGGATTTAGTGAAAACCTAAGTATAATTAAGGCCTTTTGAAAAGCCAAAAATAATTTGAAGGATAACTTTAAAGAATGGTGATGTAACAAGAAATCAAGAAATATCACCATGTCTATCTATATCTTCAAAGTAAAAAGAGAAAAAAATCATTTCTAAGGGATTTGATTAAAAAGAAAATGTCCCACATCATTTTTAAAATGAGTTTTTGCAACTTTGTAGCAGTTTTCCTCTGCAGCCCAGTTTATCCCATACAAGACCTGCATTTCCCCTCATATGTTGCACTTATGCAGAGACTCTGCATGAGTCTAACTCTTACTTTGTCTCCTCCTTGTAGAGGTGCAGGCTGGGACGTGCAGCCAGAGAAGCTGGACTTTAGCCATTTTCACAGGAAACACTTCAGAGGAACGCCAAAGCACCTGCCACACATTGACAGAGAAGGGTAAACTATAAATTTATTTATGTTCAGTTATTTTGTCTGACTGGTGGAACTCAGTTTTGATTGCTCCATACCACCTTAATTTATAGCATCATACAACCTCCTGATCTTACCCTTCTCTCTCTTACAGGATGATCAAAAACAAGTTTGAAGAAGATGACGGTATAGACATGAACGACATAGAAAGGTTCCTACCCCATCTTCGCTCGGTAAGTCACAGATTTTTTTCTTGTGTGAAACTAAGCCGTCCCATTTTAGTACTGCAGTGAACAGGTATGAGAAAGCCACTCACAGGTCACAACTTTAAGAAGCTTTAGCAATACTGTGTGATTTTCCGTTAGAGAGTGACCCCTGGTGGTTAGGTGGAGGAATAACATGTGCACCAAATGGAGAGTCAAGAGTGCTGGAGTCAGGTTTTTGATTAAATTACTAGAATATTAAACATAATTACAGGAATGATTTTTCTTGTACTGAAAGATAAATTTGTGTTATTAATTAATTTTTTTAAAAGG
This sequence comes from Etia nguti, assembly GCA_015106755.1. NCBI lineage: Eukaryota > Metazoa > Chordata > Actinopteri > Cichliformes > Cichlidae > Etia > Etia nguti. The sequence goes on from VUQG01043527.1 coordinate 15,852, forward strand.
AAAAAAAAGGAACTTAAGAGTGCAAGATAAGTCTGTGTTATATGTACTTTCTGAGACTTGCTGATTGAAAATAAAAACTTTAGTGACACCTACTGGCCAGATGCAGAAGTGAGCTGTAACTGTGAATAATGATGTTATATCTCCCTCTAGTGGGAAAATGTTTGCATAACATATATGCATAGATGCCCAAATGATTCACACAGAAGTGATGTGTGTCGTTGGTTTCTGAGGCAGTCGCTGTTTTAGTCAGCGTCTGACTATCTCTAACAGCACTCATGCAAAACTTAATGAGTAGGCTCACATTTTCTCCAAGTTTGTCTCAAAACAATACTTGTACCGTGATAGAAGTTATAATACTTGCTCATTTTCATAGTCTGAAATGCAAATCTATTAACTGTGACTTCAGTCCACAAAATACAAAAATGTATGCCTCTGTTTTTCTGTGTACGTGTATTCTTTAGTTTAGCTGAAGCCCCAAGGCAGTGTTTTCTCGCTCTGTAATAAGACAAACAGGCAAATTTTGTACTAAATATACTGTCAGGTCAGTTTTATTTATATATATATATATATATATATATATATATATATATGTATTTATATTTTTATTTTTATTTTTTTTATAGCACAAACAACGGCATAAGTTGATGATCTTAACTAAGATCACCAAGAACCCAATAATTTGAAAAACAACTTTGAAAATAAGAATGAAAGCATAACTAAAATCTATCAGTGGTCAAAAGAGTCAAATAAAAGAGCAATAGCAAACATTTACAGTGAGCTGGAATAAAGCCAGAACCTCCGTGACACAGAGGAAAACTGCGGAGTTAAAAGATTTGTAAACTTCTTCAATGTATTACAGATATAGTGTGTACTTTCAAAACAAATAGTAGCATTTTAAAATTTATTTGAAATACCACAGATAGTGATGTGCTATTTTCAATGTACTGGTTAAGCATTGATCAGCTGCATTTCAAACCATCTGCAACTGAGAGAGAGAGAGTGGTTTGGGGTAAAGTTGCAGCAGTCCAGCTGAAATCCTTTAGCAGCAAAACTGGCTTTAACTTAGTGATGGTTCTCAGTTGGTAAAAGCTTCCCTTAACAACATTCTTGATTTGATCCTTAAAAGTCAAATAACTCTCCATGAAAACATCATGATTTTTAACTGCAGTTTGGACTTATCTTGATAAAGGACCAAGTGACGGTGTTTGTGGAGCTTGGGACACCAAATAAAATAACCTAAGTTAAGTAAAGTCATTTTGTTGAAGTTTTTTTTTGTTTTTTGCTGGATTTCAGGTCATTCAGTCAAAGAGATTATTAATGGAGTGGTCACTGTCAGGTGGATAAAACTGGGTGTCATCTGCATAACAGTGATAGTGAATTTTGTATCTATGAACAATAGAACAAGAGAGGCAGCGTGTACAATTTATGTAAAAGAGGACCTAAAATGGGTCCTTGAGGGATGCCGCAGTTAATGGAAGCTGGGAATGGCGAGCAGTTTGGAAAGCTAAAGGTGCCATCAAATAAGGAAATCCAGTTTAGAACATTTAGTTAAGATCATTGCCGAGTGCAGTGAGGTCCAGAAGAGCCAGAATCAGCAGATAAAAGGATATCATTATAAACTCTTAACAGGGCAAAATCTGCATCTTTCTAAAATGAAACTGAAATTTCTTAAACATATTAAAAGTATTCAAGTATGAAAAAACTTGAGAGAAGCCAACTTTTTATAAAATCTTAACAGGGAAAGTAATCTTATATATATTATAGGGTTATTCCGAGTTCCTGAACTATTGAGGAGGTTTATAGCATCTTCTTTAATTGGGATCCAAGTGCCTCTTCTTACATTTCTTGCAGTCTAAAGGGCAACAGCAGTGTTTCTGAACGTGATGTGTCTCGCATCAGCAGAGTAAAAGTCATTTTGCAGCTGGAATACTTCCCTGTGTAAAGTATTGAGCATTGTGTTTTCCAACATGATTTGTGATTCATTGAGGTGACGAGAGTTCACATTAGGTCACCCCTGTCACCCTCCTCTCTTCCTCCCCTGCTTTCTGAGCCAAAATATCCTCCGTCTTTCATGGTGTTTAAGCTACAGTGTCTTCCTCTTTCCTTCCCCTCTTGGCCTTTGAGCTGAGCTGCGCCCGCTCACGCAGCTTGGGTTAAGATGGATCTAGGTGAGCGATCGAGATGGCTTCCTCACTGTATCATTTCTGAGCCAAGATTGTCGTTTCCGTTCATTCAGTAAGGGCCAAAAGATAGATGGGGTCATCTGCGTTTCTGTGCTGCGATTGGGATCAGAGACGCAGAGCTGGGAATTGAGTGCCACATTTTCTGTTTTGTTTTCCCTGACATTTCTCAGCTGTTTCTGGCAATTCTCATCTTCTCCCAGTTACTCTTTCACGTTCCGATTGTGTGAATATCGAGCCCTGGCAAGCTGATCCCAAAACCATGCCCTGTGGGGTCATGCAGCTATAAAGCAAGGCCACTGATGCCCAGTTGTTTCTCATACTAACAAGGCCATTCACTGACAGTCTCTTTGGTCTTGAATAGGCCTCAAGGTAACAGGAAGGGTACTTAAGTCTTCGACAAGAGACCACAGTGGAAAATAAAACAAAATCCGTGTTGGACTGAAAAGCACAGGGTTTTGTGTTCGACAGTATGTACATCTTTTTGTGGCTCATTAGATGCCTAGAAGTTTCGTAGTTAACTGATAACCAGCATTAGTATTACATTAAATTACAAATTGCATACCCCACTGAGCATGGTTTTGTTACTAATAGAAAGGGAGTCTTGTTTCTTCAGTATTGTCATTGCTTTTATTGTTATGAATCTCTATTTAATAAATATATATTCTCAGCATCCTGGCTCTGTATTTATGTTTGCGGGGATCTCTATTTTCTGCTGGCAACTTGTTGCACTTAAGCGGTGATCCTTGGTCGTAGACATGGACAGCTCGGCTGTACAGTACTTTTCCACTGGAAGTCTGCCTGATGAGCACGTGCAGTTGTTGCAGTTGCAGACAAGTCTTCCTGTTCACAATAAACTGGTAGGCATGCCGACATCCTCATAGGGCATCTTGTTCACTTTCTGAGGAAAAAAGCATTTACACTTAGGCCTTGACATGCTCACAAATAATGAAACTCTAAAAAAACATCTGTATTAGATGCCCATTCTCCTTAACGTAATATTGGTCATCAGGGCATTTTTATTTATTTCTTTTGTCTTTGAATAGTTTCATTTTGTGCTGTTATACACCTACAATCATTTTCAGAGGGAAATGCTGTATTTTTCCCAACATAAACTCATAATTATAAGATTTTTGAACAAATGGCCGTGCAGCCTGCTGACAAACCAATTTCTGACAATTCTGATTTTCTTTTTAAAAACTGTAATTGGCAGCATATACATTCAAAAATCCACTTTTCTTCAATGCAAAATTTTATTCTCATAATAAAATTAATTGAACTTCACAGTTCCTGTACACCAATCTTTACCTGACATAAGCCTCTTTTCTACTTCTACTTCTTCAGTTTGGCTTGACTTGGCTTGGTTTTTAGGGTTTTCCGTTTGTAATACCGGGTACCAGGTACTTTTTTAGTATCTACTTGGGCGGGGTTCAACGCGAGTTGAGTCAAGCCGAAAATGTGATGTGAACAGACAGAAGGGCACAGAGTGACATCACTGCATCAGCCATGAGAGCGACTCCTACACTACAATCAAACCTGCCATTTTTCAAACCCTGCAAATTTAGTTTGGCCAATTTTGTGTCTTCCTCACGCACCGTAAGAACTCGCTAACAGATCACAACCACACAGATCACAGTGTTGTTGACTGTGTGTGGTTGCTAGTGTGCAAGCGACTATTTTCCTGTGCTGCTATGCGCACGTTGCACATGCACGAGAGGCTCGTAATCTGACATTCGTGAGGCTGCCCAGCCAGTCACCAGGCGAGAATGCTGAAAAGTATCTGATTCCTGTCTGTGGTCGGTTGATCAGTGTGTCTTTATATATAATATAAAATATTGTGATTTGGAATCACACTTTTAGAGGGCATCTTCAACCAAATCTTGCATAATATATGCACGTTTCTCCAAAACAGAAGAAAACTGGACTATGGTAATGCAATATGGGGTTCTTCCTTTGCCCACACTCTACCAAAGCTGTTTTCACATACAAAACCTGGACAGTGTCATGAGAATCAGGTCTAAACATTGTCCGAAGTAGTTTTTTCTCACATGCAGCACACACAAGGTTCCACCTCCTTTGTAGAAGAAACAATTAAACCACTGATTCATAACTATTTTCACTTAACAGGCACTTAAGAAAAAGCTGTGAGTAGACATTATTATTTGTCAGTTGTTGATAGTTGTGCCATAGAAACATTACTCCTCTCAACTTTCTCAGATGGTAAAATTAGCCTTGGGGGCCCACTCGGGGCAAAGAGATGTCAGTTTTAATTAAGAGGCAGTAGAATTGCAACCTGATTAAAGGCGAAAATATAAATATGTATAACAACTTTGCTTCCCACGTTCCAATCCGATTAATCATATTATGACTCCATATATTTATCATGTGAACCCGTTGCTGCTAAACTGCCCTGTTGTATATTAACTGTCTCCACAGATGGATGGATAAATAGATAGAAAGATATCATCAGGTATTTTTCCACTCATAATGTACTGGACTTTTCCAGAGTCATCACTTCCAGCTACTGCACGGCAGGACGACATCATCCAAATTCCCCGTCTGCAATCCACACTTCCTTCCAACATTCACTTCCCATTTTTCCAGGAGCCACAATGCACTTACAAATAGCCCTGGGACGTGGAAAACCTCTCATTTGTGCGAGGGCGTGTGAGCAACCCAGTGAGAAAGGGCTTCCTCCCTTTGCTTTAAGGTTCTGCTGCACCTCCACTGGCCTCCTGTGGAATGTCAGCCTGCAGACACAATGACCGGCCTTCACGTGCAATTTCAGGTTGTAATGACAAAAGCATCCAGGGGTCAGGGAGCAAGTATTTGATTCATGCCACGTATCCAATGGATGCTGGGAAACATGAAAGGCTGTATAAAAAGAATACTTGTAATCACCCTCACGTACAAATTCCTTCACACAAAAGCAAATAAATAAAAACGAGGCAATTAAAATAAAATGGGGGACTGAAATGAGTTAAAAAAAAGACCAAAATCAAAATTTATAATTGGTGCTGAAGTCACTCATTACACATTATGGGTAAAAAAAATCCATCAATAAGGAAATTTAGGAGCAGTCAAATCTAATTTTAAGAAATGTTTGAAAAACATGACAGGTCATTCACCTTACTGACTACGAGCAAACATCGGTATATCCACACTTGACAGGCTTTTGTGACATTTTTGTCTATTTGTTAAATGTAAATCCAGAACTTTAAAAACAATAGCTGTTGTCTTGTTTTTAATCCAGTAAACTTTTCACTGACTTTAATATCTAAGTAAAGTGATTTTTAGCAATTTGGTATAGACAAAACATGGATGTGGCCACTGTGATATGGACTCATCTAATTGTCTACCCTCCTTTTTCATCCTTATTGCTTCTAATGAGTACCATGTTTACAAATTGAAGATGCTGTATAAGACTCCAAGCCATAAACTCATCAACAAAGTGATCAGTAGGGTCATTTTCCCATTTAATGCTAACCAATCTGACTTATTCTTGCAATCGGATGGATAGCCCCCTGCTGGCCATTTTAAAAAATGCAAGCCACTTTCACATTGGGTTGACTTTTCAGACCGAAAGCCAAATTCTATACCTAATATAGAGTTTGTGCACTTACTGTACTGTGTTGTCTTGTGACTTTTATTCTCTGTTGTTCCATATTTAATTGTGTGTAAGAAAGCAAAGTGTAAAAGTATTCCTTTGGCAAAGCTTAAACATTTTCTCAGGACACGTCTGCTTTTGTATGTGTAGTTGTTCAACTGTTTGTTAATACAAACATTTAATTAACCAATTACATGGCAGCAACTCAGTGCATTTAGGCATGTAGACATGATTGAGAGGTCCTGCTGAAGTTCAAACCGAGGTTCAGAACGGGGAAGAAAGGTTATTTAAGTAACTCTGAACATGGTGTGTTAGTTGGTCCCAGAGGGGCTGGTCGGAGTTTTTCAAAAACTGCTGATTTTCTGGGATTTTCCCACACAACCATCTCTAGTGTTTACAGAGAATAGTCTGACAAAGAGAAAATATCCAGTGACCAGCAGTTCTCTCTGCAGAAATGCCTTGTTAATGTCAGAGGTCTGAGAAGAATGGCCAGACTTCGTCGGCCTGATAGGAAGGCAACAGTAACTCAAATAAACACTTGTTACAATCAAGACATGCAGAAGAGCATCACTGAATACACAAAATGTCAAACCTTGAAGCAAAATGGGCAACAGCAGTAGAAGATCAACACGGGTGAGACTCCTGTCAGCTAAGAACAGAAACTGAGGTTACAGTTCACACAGGCTCACCAAAATTGGACAATAAATTGATCCATATTCCCTCATATCAACAGCTGAGGCTGGTGGTGGCAGTGTAATTGTTTGGGCAATGTTTTTTTTTTCTTTTTTCCTTGTACCACCTGAGCACTGAACACACAGACTACCTGAGTATTGTTACTGCACGTGTCCCCATCTTTATGACCACTGTGTGCCCATCTTCTGATGGCCGCTTCCAGCAGGTTAATGCATCATGTCACAAACCTCAGATACTCAAACTGGTTTCTTGAGCATGTTGAGGAGTTCGCACTACTTAAAAGGCCTCATGTCAATATTTACCAGCATCTCTGAGGGATGTTTCCAGCACATTGTTGAACCTGTGCCATGAAGAATTAAGTAGTTCTGAAGGCAAAAGCCGTTTAACCTGATATTAGCAAGTAGAGTATCCAATGAGTGTATACTGTACATTGTACTGTACTGTACAGCAGTGGGTTCACATGACAAATATTAAGGATTTTTTTTGTGCTTGGTTCAGTGTTTTGCTTCTCAAAGAAAGAAACAATAAAATAAAAATAAAGGGCACCAGATAATGAGGAGAGCACTTGGGTGCAACCCAGGAGAAAAGGGGAGTGCAGCTAGTCACTGAGAAGACATCCGGTCTCTGGTCTGTGAACAAAGCCGTCCAAACGGAGAACAAAGCAGGAATCTGGAGCTGAGATATTACAGACTGGTTGGCCCCTCAGTGTGGAAGTGTACGTGCCGCAGAGCAGGACTCCGGTTATAGAATGACACTGGGGGCGGGGTGGGTTTCTTTGGTGGTCTGTGTGTCAGCTGTCAATTTGTCTGAGACGTGGAGTTCATTCGCACTCATTTGCTGTTCTTTCCGGTATTTTTAAGCTAACCTTAAACCTGTCTCCTTCATGTCATTTGTACTATCTGTTACCTCTTCTCGCTTTGTTTCCTCCAGTTTTCCTTTTTCTTTTTCCTACTTATGACCACTATCCTTATGCTCTGCCCTCCACCCTCCTCATGGTGTCCTTCACTCCTCCCCTCCATCCTTCAAATCTTGGTAGGCAGCAGAACAATATCCATAGGGTCATGGTGACCGGCAGCCCCCTCCACGTGGTTACTTCCTGCTATTGTCTCTGGTCCTACTACCGATTGGCTCCTACACTCTATTAACCGCACACATACTGGGTTAATCATCATTGTACTCTGTTCTGCTCTGGGCTCTGGCTTGGGAGAAAGACTGGAGCCATGCTTACATGCATGCATGAAAGCACAATACCATGGGAAATGTATGACCATACACACAGAGGTATTCAATACGTCACCAGTGACTTGACCTGTTTTATCACATATGAATGGCAGAAAGAATATGGAGAGGTGTATGCAAAAGCATAAAATATATCATAGTGGAACGCCAAAAATCAATTGGTTAATTGATTTTATTCCCTTTTAATCAAATTTTATTGGTTTTCAAAAGAATTGGTGTAGAATTTTTCAAGTGTGTTTTGAAACAATATTAATATGCCCCCATCTCAACGAGTTTAGGTTTTTATCACAGTAATTTTTCCTACTCTTCATAGAGACTTTTCCCCGAGAAGTAATTTGCCAGGAATTCCCAAAGCTTCACAAGTGTACTTAGTACAATCTTCACTGAATATGTTTGCTTGTTGAACTTTAGAAAATAAATACTTTCTTATAGACACTTAGTTTTGTTGTCTGAATCAGCTCTTTACTTGAGATTCAAAATGAGATAAACTAATTAAATTGGTTTTTGAGTTGCATGTTGTTTTAGAAAGCTCAGGAAAACATCATTTAAAGTAGAGGCCGATTGATATATCAGTCGATATTACCCATTGCCAATCGATTAGTATAAACATTTATAATTGCTAATAAATAAAACTTTAAAAAATCAAGTTTAGAAGGGGGAAATGCACTTTAACCATGCTTTGAATGTTGAGCTTGCATAGTTTGTCCACCAGAGGGCAGTCTGCAAAGTATTTAGGCTATTAACACACCCTCTGACTAGCTGATCCAATCAGAGTCAGGCAGAGTGTAAATAAATAATCCAATCCAATAAGGGCTCATATAACAAATAGTAGAGAAATCTGTTTGTGTATGAAAGAAAAAAAAATATATAACTTGATATATCATATTCTTAAATTATTAACTATTGGTATCAGTATGGGCCTTAACAATTAGTTAGGCTCTAGTATAAAGTGAGGTGTCAATGTTTTAATGATTTTTGTGTGTGTGTTTGTCGAAGCAATACTATAATACTTACATCGCCACGCACCTTTAGTTTCTTGTGATTAACGCATTATGTCTTTTTTTGCCACACCTACCCCCTCAGCAGCTTCTCACAATAGGCCCTGATGAATCAAGCGTGTCAGTATGTGTAGTAATCTTTGCAATTGAGCACACAATCACCAGAAAAGTGGCTCTTTTTTGACAGCTTGCTGTTTTACGTCAGAATTTTTTCTCCTACTGTGGTAATCGTCCTCTGAGAAATAGGCTCAGCCAATTAGCGGTAACGCGGCCTTTAAAGGTTTCCTCGGGGTAAGTCTAGGGAGAGCTTTCATCTAATGCTTGTTACTTTCAGATCATCCTGGATAAACGCAGACACCAACCATATTCTTTTACACAGCAGAAGTCCACTCATAAAGGCAGTGTTGTTGTAAGACAGACTTAAAAAATGCCATACCTGCACTTTGATCATAATAAATTGCATTCCTGTGTGCTTATTCCTAAGGAACGGCATAATCTTAAGGTTGTGATTACGGATTGTAAAGTTTCGCTGTAAGAAGCAGCAAAATGTCCTCATAAAAATATATATACGCTATTTGCAGGTCTTCATAAATATAATAAAAAACATCACACAGACACACACACACAGAGTATTGGGATGTAGAGAGAACATATGATTGAAGCCTTTTTTCATTATTCTGAGAGCTGCCAAGAGCACAGCTATATGCACTTAAAACCTGCTGCAGCAGCAGTTAATTTCTATAGGGTACTACAGTTTTTCTCCCTTTTTCACTCTCCGACACTTTGATCCTGCAGTGTTCTCCATATCCTCCAGTAGCAAGACCCCTGAGTTCTTTGATGTACCTGTCTTAGCATCTGTGGCGCTGGCCTCTGATCACTTATTAAATGAGACATGAATGTCAGGACCTCACATCTTTGCCTCTTATCTCAGATCATCCTGTATATGCGACTGTGGCAGCTCTAAATCTCCTCAGTCTGTACTGTTAGCATGCATCAGCTACAGACTAAGTTACATGAAAGGCAATGAGTATCATGAAACATGAAGGAAATCCTGTACTAGAGGGGTTTTATAGGTTCTAACTTGACAAGATGGTCGGATACAAAAGATCCAGGATCAGCATGTTACTGCTAATTTTGAATGATTTATCTTTTCCTGCTACATAAATCTAACGGTAGAAATGTCTTTCATCATATAAAGGTTGTTATAAATAGTGTAAATAATAATGGTGCTAATAGTTTGCTTCTCACAAATAATTTAAAAATAAAATCACACTTTGTGTAAAATTTCATATAGTACTGTGCAAAAGTCTTGAGCCACCCTTCATTTCTTTATACTTTCATAGGAAAATTAGGATTTACTGAAACATATGCAAGGATACATGGAAATACAGGAAATAGCACAAAAACAGAGTTTGTACAATTGTAGCAAACTTGAAAGTCAAAATTTGGTATGACCTCCTTTATTCTTCAACGCTGTCTTCAGGAATAGTTCTCCAGACTTCTTGAAGAGCATTCAAAGCTCTTCTTTGGATGTTGGCTGCCTTTTGTTCCTTTTGTCAAGGTGATCCCACACTGTTTAATATTGTTGAGGTCTGGGCTCTGGGGAGGCCAATCCCGGTGTGCTTTTACTGCACTGGAAATGTGTTTGGGATCATTCTCATTATACTGTCCGTAATTTTCTGGGTTCATAACTCCATCAATTTTGATAAGATCCCCAACATCACTGGTTGAAACACAACCCCAAGTTAGATACGTGACTCCATAAGACCTGTAGCCGCTGATTCTCGGTCCACTTCTTGTTTCTCTTTCTTAAGCATGGCTTCTTGAGAGCCACCCTTCCACTGAGACCATTTCTGTTGGCTTTGGCAAACAGTAGATGGATGAACTGAAGAGCCAGATACATCTCTCAGGTCTCCTATTTCTTAAGCATGTGACTCAGATAATATTCATCTGATGTAGTTTTTAAGCCTGCTAGTAACGAAGTTAAACAAAGAAAATGTTTAAAATCTGCTCACCCCACCCCCAAAAAAACAAAAGACAAAAACTTCCAACTCTAATTTCCTTACAGACACAGAAAGGAGCGTTATTTGTTTGGCTTGGCTTGTGAACGAAACGTTGAGGAACATTTTTGTATTTTGATTTTACGTGCCTGCTGTCTTGTATTGACAGCGGCTTTTGTTGTCATTCTTGCTCGCTCTCTCTCCTCTGCTCTCAACAACCTGTCCTGTAATGCCACCCTTGGGGCAGCTTTAAATTTATTGCTTTTGGCTGAAAGCCCTTGCAACATAAATAAACTAAGAGAAACAATGGAGCAACTCAATAAGTATCATACCAGAATTGTTACAAAGCAGAAGGGAAAGGAAGACATGCACTTCATTTTCTATGCTATAGCAGACAAAGTTCTATAATCTTTATTCTCTATTTCCATTCTCCACATTTCCACCCTGTTAACATTTCTCATTTCCTTACTTTCCTTCCTTGCAACTTATACTGCTTCCATACTCATAATTGTTATGAATGGATCAACAATGGCATTTGACCTGATACGTGACCATTTAGGCAAATCTTTAGAAAAATTTAATCCTCTTAAATGCTACTATTAAATTTGTAGATTATATTTTGTTGATGATTAGCCTGCTAATGTTGTTATGAAGCAGTGATTCAAACTCATTTTACATCATGCCCACATGCAGCCCACATTGATCTTAAGTGGGCCAGACCAGTGAAACTACATGATAAATGTGTGAAATTGGAGAAAAGGACATTTCTATAAAGCAGACAGTTTAAAAACTGACACTTTTCTGTTATTTAGTTATTTATCCGTTACTTAATTAACTTTGCTGTAGTGTGAGGAGAGTATTTATTAATAGTAAAAGATGTAAAATGCATGAAAATACAGTTCAGAGTTCAAAAGTTATAGTCACATTTTGCAGTCACGTTTTTTGAATTTTCAGTTCAATTCAATTCAGTTCAGTTTTATTTATACAGCACCAAAACACAACAACAATTGCCTCAAGGCGTTTTATTTTGTAAGGTAGCCTCTACAACTGAGTTTTTTTTAACATATTAACTGACTTTGCACTTTATTTCAGCTACATGAAATGCTAGTAGTTGTTTAGCGTGTTATTAAGCACTAATTAGCTGAACATCTGTGAGCTTTGCCCGTAAACTTTGCAAGCTTGCTAGCATTAGCTAATAACTAGCTAATAGCGAACAACACTCCACACTTTCATCCAAATATGGCAGCTTCTGTCTCCAAAATAACAAAACAATATGGTGGCAGCTAAAATGCTAACATCAAAACTTCAGTATGTGTAGTTCAATTTTAGATCTTTTTTTTAACCTTTATTACTAACATTGATAGGAAATTAGACAGTCGACAGGAAAGTAGAAGCAAGGAGGAATGATGCAGGAAATGATAGCTATAATAGCATCCCATCTTTCACTGGTACCTTCATGAAATAGGTTTCTGAAACAGGTTTTCCTTTTTTTTTTTTCAATTTATAATTGAGCTGGATGGGGGAAAAAACAAGCACTATCCACTAACTATAATGACTACTGTGTGCCAAAGTCAGAACAATTTGGTGGCAGAGGTGCTGCTCTTGTTTCAGACTGCTCCTGGTGTAGTTGAACACCTGAAGGTAACAGTCTGGAGGAATCTGCTTGGTTGTTTTAGGCAGTCCTGTAACCGTGGCAGCCTGTGTCTAAAGAAAATTCCCAGATGCTAATGATGACAAAGAGTTCACAAACCAACTCCAGAGTGAATTATTTACTGTGATTTATGTGCTAACCTGTGAATGTCCTTGGCATGCTACAGGACCAGTCAACTTCCCCTGAAGGCGGACGCGCAACACCCAAGCGCAAAACACAATACACGCATAAAAGAGACAGCATAGTCAGGGCTGTAAAATTCAAGCTGATTTATTTTTCAGCTGTTGGCATGCTGTTTGACATCTGAGACTTGATGTTGTTTTAAACTTGGAAAAACTTGAGTTTGATGGTTTACATCACCATGCTGTTTACTTTTCTACAAAATAAGGATATGTACTAAACATGCATATCCACGCCTGAAGACTAAAACTGAGGACTGCAGGACCGATCATTGTTAGCTATTAAAATGCGTGTGTTGTGCCAGCTCTGTCTTGTTAAGGCTTCGGTTAAAGCAAGTGATGAATGTTTTAAAAGGAAGCTCTGCCTTCACATTAGCAGGGCTCGAGCCCTCATCACTGCCAGCTCTATTATTACCGACTACTTCAAGCATATAAAATCCAAATTAAGAATATTCCTCACATTCGGCTGTCATGAGTCTGAATCCTCATTATTAGCCCTAATTGTCCAATGGACGATAAAATTAAGTGTCTGAATAAAAGACTATAGACAGAGGTGATGAAAGGGGTTAATCCTTTTTTCGTCATTTATTGTAGAGCAGCTCGTCATTCATCTCCACCAGTGTATCGTAATCTTTGAAAAGCTGTATTTGTCTTACAAACATACAGATGTGATCAGATCCACAGATAAAAATCCGTCTCCTTTTCTATCAGCTCTTACGCAGGCAGTCCCTCCCCTCCATCCTTGTCACGTCCACAGGGCTAGCACGGCCTGCCTCGAGGTGAGAGGTCTTCTGGCTGGGGACCAGGACAGTATGGGTCCTCACTTTGATCTGCCTTAAACTGGCTGCTACCTGCAGATAGCATATTCACACAAGCAGCTGCTTGAGAGGCAATTCTACATTTCTCGTTTCCTGTCTCTCGATCACAGTCTCTCTTATCTGATAGAAACTGCTCATATTTTTTTTTCTATTTTTATATTAATAGCACTTTCTAATGAGATCTAACTAGCAATAGGAAATGCAGCAACTAGAGTGTTTAAGAAATACGTGGTGGAAATCGTTTCCTGTAGTGTGTGTGTGTGTGTGTGTGTCTGTGTGTGTGTGTGCTCACTGTCATCTGGTTACCATTTGAGGGCAGAATTATAGCTAATGATATCCTAGAGGAAAACTCCAGTAGCTAAACATGCAACAGTTTCTCCGTTTTGTCTCTCCACCTCTCTTTCCTCCCTCTCAGATCATTCCAGTGGTAAGAAGAGTTAAATTATGAGGGAACAAAGGCAGAGTCTATAATATGGGTTAGTTTGTTAGAGGCTAAAAGCATGAGTTTATTTACATTTGCGTCTCAGATTTCCATCAGAATTCAACTATAAGAATTTTAGGGCTCTTCAGTTTTTCTTTTGAGAGTTTTAAGATGATTTCTGAATTTGCAGTGCGATGCTGTACAGGTATGGTCTGTACTCTGTGTGTACTCACTGTCCTTGGAGGAGGTTTATGAAAGGCTGGCATAAGTCATTACAGGACTAAAGAACCGCTGACAAACATTTTCTGTAACACAGTTTTCTTTTCACTTTATCTCACTCTTCTGTAATATATGGAAACCAAAACTTGCAGCTCTCGTGTTACTTCTAAACCAGGGCGGTCATACATTACCAAAACCAGAATTGGCCTGCCAGCGTATCCAGTCTAGTGCACTGACTGGATTACTTCGCAGTGTGCCAAAAAAACTACAGGGGGAGGATGGCTTTTTTTGTTTTGTGCACCAGGAAGCGTTGTGTTAGAAGTGGTTAAGAATGCATCATGTCACACGTGGTTGTCTGAACATTTAAATTCATTCAAGCCACAGGTATGAGTCATTATCAGTTTTACAGCCGTCTTACCAAAGCAAGCCAAGGAGCCATGCTGATGCATGTCTTTATAATGACAGCAGACTGAATTTAAAAAAAAAAAAAAAAAAAAATAAAACAAAAAATTAAAA
>VUQG01043527.1:30392-40492 GCA_015106755.1 Etia nguti
AGGAGCCATGCTGATGCATGTCTTTATAATGACAGCAGACTGAATTTAAAAAAAAAAAAAACAAAAACTGAGACCAATTCTTAAATTGTTCTTACTTCTTGTCAGACATATCAGGCTGTTTTTGATCTATGGTGTAAATGGATAATTCATTAAATGTATTCTTAACATTAAAATAAAGGGAGAAATGTACTCATATTTTAGTTATTTTGCATTGAATTAAAAAGTCTAAGAGCCCTGCTTCATGCCAAGGTAAACTAAAAAAAAATGCAAACAAAAGTCAATGTTAAAACTGCTCGTGTGATCATGATCAAAAGGCTTTATTGTCATTATACGGTCAATATAAACAGATCATGAGACAAAAAAGCTTTGAGATTTTTTGTCATTCTTTTATGTAGAAGAAAAATGATGATACAGAATTATACAGTATCGACCAAACACTGCACAGCGCTCTGCCTCGTGCACTCTCTTTTGTTTTTTTGTAATCCTGTCCTGTCTGGTAGCTTTTGCAATCAGAATTATGATCTGAATGCACTGTCGTGCCAAACGCCTTATAGAGCCAAGTTCAGCTCTATAAATTCTCAATAGGCTCCTCTTGTTCAGGGTTTATCTGACTATTTCTTCATTTCTGGTCATTGTATTTAAAGTTATTATATTATATGTGGTATACATTATGACAATGTCTAAGGCAGGACAAGATAGAGTAAAAATAGAAATGCATAACGTGTCGCCAACTGCTGCACCTGTAAGGAAAACAAACATACAACGCCTGGGACACAGAAATGTGAAAATACACAGGTGTGTGTGTGTGTGTGTGTGTGTGTGTCTTTGTCACGCAATCTACTTGAAAATGAGGGTGGGAGACCTGAAACCAGGAGTACCAGGCCTCCCGCACTCACTCTTATTGCACACTGCATGCGCTAGTCCTGCCTGTAACCATGGTAACAGCGCATAGTGATGCTGTATGACTGACAGGGTTGATGTTTAATGGATGACAGACAGTCTTACGTCCTCTTCACAAGAAATGAACTGTATAAGTAAGACATCCAACACAGTGTGCATTGGAAATATCCATGTTAGAACTAACTGTAAAAACATGTTCATGTTTCTTATTTGTTTGATTATACTTTGTCACTTCCAATGCAGGGAAACTTGCGCTATTTATTAAACTGTGAGGAGTGGATTTATCACGCTGGGCCAGTTTTAAAACCCTGGGAAGTGTTGGGCCTTGATTTAAACTAAACGCATTGAGAACTGTTCTTCGTCCCACAATGAATTATTGTTTGTTTTCATATCTCTGCTGCTTTCACCTGCATAAGTGTGAAGATATCCTGCTTTCCTCTGTCCTATGACATTTTAAACAGAATATATTTGAGTTTCAGTTATTGGAACAATAAAAAAAGAGAGACTTATAAGTGTTTCATCCAGGCAGTTGTGTGCCATTAGTTGAATTCGTATATTTTTACATGGAGCTTTTGTCTCTCTCTTACCTATTTTCACGCAGTTTTAGACACTTGGCTTCTTTTAAATACATTTGTATGATGATTGCTGGCGCTCAACTTCTCATGATTCCTGAGTGCATTGAAAAAAAAAAAAAAAATAACACAATTTACTGGTCATTATTGAGTAAATTACTGAGTGTGTCTGTTTGCAGTGAATGGCATGAGGATTTTCGCCATAGCCACGTTTTAGTCATCCTATTACTGGACAGTTTGTCAAAGTCATGCCTGCAAAAAACTAATCAGAATCAATAACTCTCACTCAGCTATTACTGTGGTAATAGTTCAGTCATCCTTTGGAAATGAAAAGGATGTTTGAAATCGTTGTTTGAAGCAGCTGATCAAAGAGATCTTCAAGGACAGTTCTACATACTATAGGTGGATCAAACAGTTCCAGGAACTCCCTGAGGATCACTGCCCAGCAGGGAGCTCCGAAGAGAGATGGCTTATGCCTTAAAGGGATTTTTTTTTTCTGTTTTTATTTGCACGGCTAATGGGAACTCTACTGTGATGCAACAGCTATTCAATTCAGTTTTATGTTATTCATATAGCACCAAATTATAACAACGGTCTCATCAGGGCACTTTGTATTATAAGGTAAAGACCGTACAGCAGTAGAGAGAAAACCACAGCAATCAGATGACCTCCAATGAACAAGCACCAGTGGCGACAGTGGGAAGGAAAAACTCCTGTTTTTCTTTTCTTTTTTCTTTTTATTCTTCTTCCTGGGGCAGCACAGTGATACAGTGATTAGCACTGTGGCCTCACAGTAAGTGGGTTTGAATCAAATGGCTGACTGGTGCCTTTCTGAGTGCAGTTTGCATGTTCTCCCTGTGCCTGCGTGGGTTCTCTCAGGGTATTCCAGCTTCCTCTCACAGTCCAAAAACATGCAAACAAGGTTGTCTGTGTTAGCCGTCTGGCAGCCTGCCCTGGGTGTACCCTGCCTTCCTCCCCATGACAGCTGAGATGGGCTCCAGCCCCACTGTGACCCTGAATCAGTTAAGAGTGAGAAGATCGATGGATGTTCTCATATTTGTAACACCTAAATAGAAAAGCTTTTAACAGAAAAATATTTATGCCAAAATGTGAGACTTCATTTAAAATGTAGCATATTCTAGTTTCTAAAAACGTGCCTATTTAGCATGTGGCTAAAACAAAACCCAACCCTAAATTTAGATTGGTTGCTGATGAACCAACAGATGTTAAGAGGCTTTTAAGTTCCATGGCTATGGCCCCTCCAAAGGGTAAGGGAGCTGCCATTTTACAGCGTGGCGCTACCCACCTGTAATGCTAAGATGGTTTTTGTGGCACAGACTCACAGCCTAGCTTTTCACGCACAGCAAAAGTGTGGTCTTTTTCTTTCTTTTAAACCTGTTTCTTTCTTTTCTTCCTACATCACCATCTGTGTGAATACTTCCAAGTATCAGGCTGAGAGAAAATTGCGAGCTAAAACTCCCTTTCATGAATGAAATTTTCAGTGTATTTCCTCCATCCCATATAGGCTCAATAAAGCCTGGACTTCACTCCCGGTCCATTTTCCCCCCAATTTTGTTCAATTTTAAGGCAAGGCAATTTTATTTGTATAGCACACTTTCAGCACAAGTGTGCTTAATTAAAATTAAACACATAAAATAGAACACAATAGAATAGAACACAAAGCCAGAAGTTGTTTACACAGCTGATGCGATACTTAGATTTCAAACACTGGTCGCTGGTTTTGTGAAAAAAATATGCTTATGTCTTATCTTGTGCTAGTGAGTATGTACCTTGAGGTTGGGTTTGAAAAAGATCCCCAAAACAGGTTTCTATGAACTTCGATACTTCCTCATTTCAGAAGTATCACTAGCACAAACGGGGGGAACTTCCTCCATGACTTACAAGAACTGTGGAAAAAGTTCCAGCAGTCACACAAGCCTGAATAAAAATTGTTGGTCATCTATTACTGTGAGAATTCTTGTAGCAATACTTCAGTCATCCTCCAGAAAGGAACAGGATGTTTGACACTCTTCAGACATAAAATGATAATAATCATCAAGGACAGTTCTAACTGTAGATGTAGACATTTGTGCACATACACACAAATCATGGGGGGGTTCAATGGATTATTATTGAAGTCATGTGTATATTCTTTACGCTAGTTTTGAAAGCAGCGATGCTTACTCTTACTCTGTGATTTGTCTTGTTACAGGTCTTCCCACCCCTTCCTAACGAGGCTGAGATCGCACACACTAAAAAGCTCTTCCGGCGCAGGAGGAACGACCGACGGTAAGCCTACGCACACGCACACACACACCCCTACCTCAGTAAGAGGGAACATTTTTCTGTGTTGGTGTCAGGCCCATAACCCTAACATCTCTCCCCATCCAAAGAAAAGTTGAGACAGGAATGCAGGTTCCACACTCCACTGCTGACGGCGAATAAAGAAAAAGCACGGAGGAGACATTGAAGTTTTTTCCCCTCCGTTTTCAAGTTGATTAGGTCTCTATACTAAAACCTGTGCCAGCTTTTTAGTCACTTATTTTTTTGCCTACAATGTTCAAGTAATCTCAAGTCCAAACTAGGTTTCACACTGGCACATCTACTTTAATTGTATACAATGAAATCTAATTTCACCCAAGTCTGACTTCATTGAAACCTGGTCCTTAAAAGAAGAAAAGAAAAGAAAAAAAATCGCTCTCTCTCACTCTCTGCCCTGATGTCACTGGAAAACTGTTCTTCAGTTGCTAAGCGACCAGCGAAGAGAAAATATTTTGGTTGTATTTGTGGTTTAAAAAGAGGAAATTGTCTCTAATACAAATGGAAAAAAGCACTTTTATCCTTGTTTTTAAGCTCAGAGGATAATTACTTTTGTCCAGAGCTTTTGTATTTATGTTTGATGGCCGCAGCAGCGAAGGCTTGGCAGAAAGAAAAGAACAAAAATATGGACCAACATCAGTTTGCTTGGGTTTCGGTCTATTTGTTTTTAAATGGGAAATATTAACACAAGACCATCCTGTTTTCTCGTGCACTCTGCTCCCAGGCACTCTTACAGCTTACACGTTAGGGGAAGTTTTACATAGAGAAACTGCTGGCCTGTGTCTGGTTTATGCACAATTTTCTGAAATTTACAAAACTCTCGTCTCATAAATTTGAATCTGCCGCCAACATTTGCATTCAGCCCCCCGCGCCTGAATCCAACTGAAAAGGAATAACATTAAATGCAACGAGGCATCTTGACAAGAAAACCTTGTCACAAGCTTCTGTTAAATTTACATTCATTTACATTTAACCACAATGAATTACTAGGCAAACAGGTTTCTGCTGATGACTTGTTGATGGTGGACACTGAAAGTGTATTCACATTTTCAAACCTTAAATTTCTTTCAGTGATGAGTGCGTGCTGTCAAAGGTGCCACCAAGCTACCACTAGTGCTGTGCGATGCTGTAAATTTTGGTATTGATCCGATACCATCCGATATCCGATACATGGCCGGTATTGCCGATACCAATACTGATATTTTTAACCTGTAGAGGCAGCTTGTGTAAGGGAGACCAGTGTATCATACTGTATGAGATGAATTACCTTCAATTCTGAACACATTTTAATGACCACTAAACCAGTGTGATTTTCACTTTCCACACAAAGTATCAATCCTGTCATGGTACTATGGGTCTGATGCCAGTGATGCTAGCTACCACCCTAAGGCGGCACAGTCACACAGCCCAGGGGTCTTTCTCCCTAGTGACCGAGGGTTGCTGACCCGGTTGTGTTACTGGGAACTAAACTGCCTGTAAATCTTTTTTGGCCTGACCTACTTCAGAAGTTGATTAAAAATGTATGTGCCTTAATGTTTATCAATAGTTAACAGCAAAAAAAGACCCAAGAGGAATTCTTTCTTAATTCGCTCGAGTTTAACTCCATATTTTCCCCCTGGTCCTCAGTAAACAAGTGCTTTACACTAAAAAGAAGCATCACACAGAAAGCAAAATGAAGCTCAGGATGAAACATGTCAAATGAGGGATGAGGCAGAGGATAAAAAGCTGGGCAGACATGGAATGGGGATCAGTAGAGCTGAAAAAGCAGGGAGCAAAAAGGAGAAAGCTGTGATTGTTCTCACAAGCCAAACATGAAAGCAAATTATTATTTTTTTTAACAATACAATTATTAATGAAAAAGAGAAGCTGGGAGTTGAGAGAAGAGGAGTGTGGAATAGAATTAAAGTGGAATGACTAAAGTAGGTGCAGATTTTATATGCAGCGGGTCAGGAGAAATGAAAAAAATAAAGTGATATGATTGGGTCATGCCAGCAGAGCAACCTCCTGCAAAGCTAAAAGCCTTTCTACGAACATGTGGTTAGTAAGTAAAGCCAGTTAACAAAGTGAAAGGTCTTTATAAAGCTTAACGTGTCTGCTCATCAAATGCATTTCTTTGTAAAACATGCTAATCTTTTCCTGTCGTTATTGTGTAACTAAACACCAGCAGTCACTGTAAATGCAAACGTTGTATTTAGTGTTTTATTTTGTCTAATGTCTCAACACAGCTGAGGTAGGAGAAGGAGAAAAACAAACATGGGCAAACGTGCTAAAAGCAGAAGATGTTGAAATATGGAAATAACTATTGATCATTTGACTATTTGTCCGAGGCACGCGGGCTGCGCTGAACAAAGCTCAAGAAAGAGAAACAGAGTGGGACTGAGAGATTGAGTAAAGGAAAAGTGTAGGCTGGCTGTGGCAGGAAGGAAAAGAAAGGGGAGGTAGTGCATGTGTTTCTACTTTAGTAGGCACGTCAAGCAGGGCTGAAATTAGTTGTGATTTACTGGAATGTGCTGCTTACCGCTTTCTGCTTCAAAACAGAAAAAGGGGGCAAAGAAAGAGCATAGCAGATCCTTTCTTCATCATACCTTTAAGTCTTTCTTTTAAAAAAAAAAAAAAAAAAGCAATCTATTAATTAACAAGAAGCTTTTACACATATTGACTTAATTTTGTCTTTGTTGCAAGAAGTGCACTTTGACCACAGCATCACTTTAACCGTACTCACAACTAAACAAACAACAAACACTAATCGGGTATGATAAACACCCTATTTACAACACATCATAGCTGAAACCTGTTAAGTGTTATTTGAGCTGTTGAACTGAGAGTTGAAACGATTTAAAAACAGTTTGTGTGGGACTAAATGTCACCGCAGTGACTAACAGTTCCGCTATCTTTATGATTTTTATGCTCTCAATTATGAGTAAACATCTGGGGCCAGAGGCATGAAATTGTGCCTGAAAAAAAAAATACAAAAAAGAAAAACAGAAATGAACACTTTCTGTTAGATTTATGAAGATGAAAGTAGGCCTGGTTCTGTTTTTATAAATCTCAGTTCTAGTACGAGCCTTATGTGCCCTGCTGAACTCACGATTTCATATCAGGGTTTATCCCCGCTCAATGACTCATTAAGCCTGTGAAGTAAATGCATTGTGTGGCACTTGGCGATGTCTTTGAAGAGCTGCCATTACAAACGACTGCGATTATTTATAGCACCTGTTTTATCGCGTGTATACACACACTCACCGGCCACACACTCAACGCAAATATCTAATCAGCCAATCACATGAAATCATCTCAAACTGGTTTCTTGAACATGACAATGAGTTCACTGCACTCAGATGGCATCCACGGTCTCCAGCAACTGTGTGATGCTGTCATGCCAATATGAGCCAAAGTCTCTGAGGAATGTTTCTCTGAGGTGTTTCCAGCACCTTAATTCTTTATGACACAGCACCTGTGTCATAAAGAATTAAAGGGGGTCCAACCTATTACTAGCAAGTTTTAAATAATAAAGTGACCTCTGAGTGTATATGATATTTTATTTTAAGCCAACATCAGGTAAATGAGCCATACTGAATAACTGATAACCCTCCTATTAAACATAGCCAAAATTTTGAGGGTTTTGTTTTGTTTTGTTAACTAAATCATCAAAATTATTTAACATGAGTGATTCTCAAATTTAGAGTGATGGAAACTGCAAAAATTATTTAAAAAAAAAATCACCAACATAGAATGCATTATAGAGAAAATGGTGTGTGAATTGTTAACGTGTGACAGACATCTGAAAGAGGTCTGCTGCTTATTCTGCACCCACCATAAAATGCCTGCTTTGCTGGGTGTAATCAATAAAAGCTCTGCATGCATGTATGCACACACGCTCAGTATGCTTTGGACTTTTAAATCTCAAGACTTAGCAATGCAAATATTCAGTCAAGCAGTCGAAACCCATCTCCCCACAGTCCATTAGGCCAGCGTGTTGTGTTCTTTATGAAGCTTTGGCCCCGTTATTGACTCGTCTGGCCTCCGGGCTTCTTTCCCCTGGGCCGATCAATTGTCCAGTCTGGGTCAGCCAGTGGTTCCATGAATTCTCCATCCACATAACCGTGCACAGCAGCAGTCCTGATTGATCCTCAGCATCCTGCCTCCTCCCATGATCATGTCTGGCCATTAATTTCACCTTTTTAGTTACCTTAGCATTCTTTCTGTAGTTTTGTCCCTGTTGATTTTATGACCATTATCAACCTGTAGTTTTTGTTTGTTTCCCTCTTTGCTGCTTTGCTTTTCCTTCTCTTAAAACCTTCCGTTTCCTCCTTTTACGCTATCTGTTAAATCCCCCCTGCTGTTTTCTACAAACTATACTGCCACTGTACTCCACTCTTCATCCATCCTTCCAATCACCTGCACTGTGGCATCCCCATCTCTCTTGTCTGTAGAGCATTTGATCAGTTCACCCGAGACCAGTTAACCGTACTTCTGCCTACTGGCCCAGGGGGAAAGCGTCAAGTCTGCGCCAGGTTAGTGACAACATAAGACAGATGCTCAGAACAAGACCTGAGTACAAAACGGTGGAAACTGCATTTGATTTATTCTACTCAAGACACCCAGAGGTCAGCTGATGGTGTGGTACTCAACTCATCCCCCCCAGTCAAACACACAAATGGCTCCATATAATGAGGAGGTGGGGCCAGCCAGGCAACATCAAACACACATTTAAACCGGTTAATACCTTCATATTACCAAACTCATCATCCTCAGCCAAAAAAAGAAGTAATTTCTCATTTCATTAGAAGCTCGGTCACACCAGAGTCAGGTCTGTTTCCAAGTAACAAGACAGCGCGAGATGAAATTTCATCAGTTGCCCCATCATTTATCCCTAATGCAAACATCCCCCTGGCATTAATATGACTGATGGGCGGTCAATCTGAGCAACATTCTCTCTACCGCAGAGCTCACAGTCATTAAATATGATTTACATTTTATTTCTTTCTCACTTTCACTCCTCATCACCAACACCAGTAGATCAGAAATGGATTATTAGTGTTGAGCCTGAACTAACGGCTACTGTAAATATCTAATGAATCAAATCAGAGTGTGTGTGTGTGTGTGTGTGTGTTTCAAAGAGAGACGTGTCATATTTCTCAGCTCTCTTGTCTTGCAGTGAGCAGCTTAGCAAATTAAACATGATTTCATCATTAGCACTGAAGTCCTAATCCGTAAGGTATCTGATTCTTTAGTCTTAAACCTACAGTAAATACCACTCAGGTGTAAACTCTCTCAAAAATAGAACTGCAGGACCATCTGTTTACAGCGCAGCCTAATCAAAAATGTCAAAAATAACTTGGACACCAAAGCGGGGACTGTTAAATTGGTCGCTCAAAGTGACCATAAGCCAGAGAATTTAATGATTAAAATAAAGCACTGGTTAAAAAATTATTTATTTATTTAAATACAGGAAACGTTATAGGGTAATTGTTTGATGTAAAAGAAAATCATTCCTGTGGAAGTGGCGTTGTCTTTCTTTACAGAGGGAACTGCTTCAATTAGCAGTGCGATTACAAACACGTCAGGCCAACGCAGATCAGGCTGAGACCGAATATTTATGAAGTGATGAAGGCAGGCTCTTTGGCAGAGGACAGTCACAAGATGAACTGTCTTCCAGCCTCCCAGAGAGAGTGGAGGAGGGGAGCCGGGCGAGACATAAACCACATAAACACACACACAAATCATACATGCGTTCACACAAACACTCCTTTACCGAGAGAGCTGCCAGACAGGAAAAAAAGCTAATTGTTTTTTATTACTGATGGAATCAATTATTTACTCCATCCATAAAAAAATGGACTTGACAATTATTTGTAGAAAAAAAAATCCTTAAATATCCTCTCTGTTTTACATTGCCTTAAAACAGAGAAAGCAGATCTTACAGGACAACCTTGATCCAGCAAATGTTGGACAACTAAGCCTTAAATCCAGCAGAAAGTCTGTTGTGCCTTGTAATTTGTTTAGTAACTTAACAAGCTGTGCCTATCAGCGTACCACTACCAGTTAATTGAACCATTTAACACAAGAATTGGCCCAACAAAGACTCCAATCTGGCACACTGGACGGCTTTGAAAAATGTGAAGGACGGTGTAAATTTTAGACATTTAACTGTGTTTTCGTAGGTTTTACAGAGTTTGCTGCTGGTAGACCTTCCCCACAACCATTTGTATGACTTTAAAGTATTTAAGTAATAGATAAAAAAAAATTCAATGAGAGAAATATTTCTGGGTTTTTTTGCTTTTTTTTTTTTTTAAAAATAATTTTATT
>VUQG01043527.1:66902-83472 GCA_015106755.1 Etia nguti
ACTTTTAGTATTGGTGGTGTGTGAATATTTGTGATGTGTGAGTCAGAGTGAATTCGGCTGCTGAGTGTCGTACACCCACGAGATCCGGCAGTCGCTGTAGACTCTGTTTCTAAATGATGCTGCGTTTCGGGTGTTACACTGGTTTTTTTTTCTCCTCTGTCTTTTTTTGGATGAGTGATCAATTTAGTGAAAGTTGAATCACAGTATCTCAACAGTACTCTTTCAACCACATCCCCTTTCCCTGTTAACCGTTATGTCTTGATTTTGTTGAGCACACGCAGTACAGTACAACCCACACACAGCCTACATATCTAGGAAGACACGCTATGCCCCCTGAGATACCACAGTGAGTCTTTGCAATGTGTCCAGCACAAAAAACAGCAACAAAAATAACAAATTTGTTCTGTGTGTTCAGTGGAACTGGATTTTGGTTTTCATAGTCAGCCTCAGTTAATTTGATCAGATCTAAGAAAAGCAAAAAGGGGGGGGGGTAGCTATGATGCTTGCTTTAAAAATGAAGATGTAATATTTTTCTTGTTTTAGTTCTTTAACTGCACCAGTCAAAAAAAATAAGGGAACACTTAATCACAGTGTAACACAAAATCAGTTAAACTTTAGGGATATCAAAGACAACCCTCAAAAAAAAGGGAATGATTTTGCACGTCTCCTCTTACTGACTGGTTTTTCTCTACATTTACTTTTTGCTAATGTCTGAGGCTGAAAAGGCTGAAATGCGCACTCCAGATGAGTTGTTGCCCCAAGTAGAGGAGCTAAAGTATCTCTGGGGCTCAGGAACTTGTCATGAATGAGGGGAGTGTGAAGCAGGAGACTGACAAATGTAATGAAGAGAGAGCTAAAAACGAACCTGCTTAGATTACATATCTAGATATCTGGCAGAAGATTGATGGATGGACATGCAGCCCACTAAGCTTGCACAGATGCCACATCCAAACATGCAGTCACAAGACGGTTTTCTGTGTCTCCCAGCACAATCTCAAGAGTGTATCAGGAATGGGCTGTTACACAAGGACACCTGGACAGGGCTGTAGACGGGCATCAACCCAGCAACACGACCAGTATCTGCTCTTTTGTGCAAAGAGGAAACCGAGGAGCACTGTCAGAGCCCTAAAAAATGACCTCCGGTGGCTGCTCATCGTGCATGTTTCTGACCAAACTGTCAGAACATGAGAGACGCCTCCAAGGTTCACACTCAGAGCTGCCTGACCGTTCCACAGTAGGGGTGGGACAGACTACTGATAAGCCAGTCCGATCAAACTGGTCAGAAATACGTTTCATCAAACTCAGCACTCTGAATATATTCTCCCGCAGACTGACACAGCAAAGGCAGCACTACATGGCAAAAATCGAATGAGAGAACAAACTCTCAAGGGGAAAATTGCGGACAGTGTGGGGAGGGAGATAATTACAAAGCTAATTCTTTTAATTGACACATTTTTAAATGATTAATAATGACAACGTGCGCACACACTGACACCAAAATGGAGCGAATAAAAGAATAATTTGTGCTTTATGCATCTTCAGAGAGATTTTTGTATTCTCTCTAATTCATCACAGAGTTGAGATACGATTATTACTGTGGGCACTGTACCATGTTAACATTGTACTGTCAGTTACCCAGCCTATTTCTCCTTCTAAAATTTGATAGATTCATACCGTCAACCTGAGACTGTGCAAAACATGACAGTAATTTCCAGCAACGCAGAGAGCTGAGCTTGTGGCTGAGGGCCAGCAGAAGGAGAACGGGGATCACGATCACAGAGCTCAGCTAATTCATCTAATTAACAGCACTGCTGCAAACGTATCAGCACATCACAGCATTTTTAGTTTACTTGTCCTAGTTTCGCTTTGAAGTATGCAAAACAAACAGTTAAAAGTGAATTAATAAACACAAGACAATTGGCCAGTGGGTGAATTATTCATTTTTTCTTTTGTCTGTTTCCATTCCAACAGGTTAATGGCTCTGAAGTCTTTCATCTTACTGGAGATGCAACACTAAAAGATGTTTTCTTTTTCTTTACCCCCTCTTTTTTGTCCTCATCCTCTCTCTTTGTATCTTTGTGGTTTTTGTTCTGTTACACAGAAATAACATGAATTACACATAAATTATAAAATGGCCCACATGGTTATAAAGGTTGTAAAAACTTTTAACAAGCACAACTGACATGCATACGTAGAAGAAAAAACTCCAGTCGTCATAACAGAATGCTCAAAAGCAGCTAAACCAATACACTGTGGTTCTGTGCAAATCATCCTTTCCCAAAGTCTCTTTGACTGAGGTGATGAGCGAAAAGTTGCCTTGTCCCAGTGGGAAACGTGCCAAGTTCAAATACACTGGAATTTCCCTTGAAAGGTGTAAACATTGTTAAATGAGAATGCTGAACATAAAAGACGTTTCTGTTGATCTCATGCCACAAATCAAATGGCAATGAGGAACGTATAGACGCAGCCATTCGGTAGAAGTGCAAGTGGAGCTGTAGTTTGTTGTAAGTTAACAAAATCATCACTATTAACCACCAACAAGGTCCATCTAGAAACATTTCCCAATTTTAGAAAGACACGACTTATCGCTCAAAGACATGTTTCCCTTACAGAGTATTAATTCTATTCTGTTTTATTCATATAGCGCCAAAGCACAACAACAAGCACCTTTAAGGTGTTTTATTGTAAAGTAGACACCCTGCAAAAACGGAGAGAAAAAACAAACAATAAGAGGATCCCCTACGTGCAAGCGTGAGGTGACAGTGGGAAGGAAAAACTCCCTTTTAACAGGAAGAAACCTCAGGCAGAACCAGCTCAGGGAGGGGCAGCCATCTGCTACAGAAGACAGTACAAAAGAGACTGTGGAAAAGCGCCAGAGGTTAATAATAACTAATGATTAACTGCACACAGAGTGAAGAAGAAACACTCAGTGCATCATGGGAAGCACCCAGCAGCCTAGGCCTTTTGCAGCATAACTAAGGATCACCTGATCCAGCGAGGGTGTCCGTCTCCTGAATCCAAACTGGGAGCTGCTTCCACAGAAAAGGGGCCTGAAAGCTGAAGGCTCTGCCTCCCATTCTACTTTTAAATACTGTGGGAACCCTGACTAAGCCTGCAGTACGAGGGCAAAGTGCTATTGGGGTAATATGGTACTATGAGCTAATAGAAGCTTATGCCACACAGGTAAAAATCAGCTATACAGGACCTCTGAGTCTATTAGGGGGTCTGCGGGATGACTGGGCCCTTAGAAACTTGGACAGTTTTCCAGACATGGCTAAGCCTAGTCCCAGACTAAAAGAAAAAATTCAATACAGAACTCCACTGAATAAAGGTTAGGTCTAGAACAAGGCTTAATCCATGTCTGGGAAACGGAGTGCATGTTTGATCTGTCACCCTCCTGTGTTTTAAAGCTTATGTTGCATTTCCATGTAGCTTAACTCATAAAGGCTTGTGATTGCGATTTTTCCTCATTTATTTTGCACTCGTCCAGTTGTCTGACAAAACAAAACATTAAAAATAATAACAATATCACAACCTAAACACTGTCTGATGCCACATATTCTCTGCAGACGCAGGTCCAAAAAGCGGTCCTAGTCATGTGCTTCCCACACCGCTTTCAGTCCAGGAGCGTCACAGTAGGAATGCTGATCTTCCATCTCAGTCTGATCTGATCAGTTTGACAAAGAGGAATAAAATGGTTTCTCTTTTTCCTTGTCTTCCTGCACTAAGGCACACCAGACAGTTTGGTGTAATTCAGCCTGCTTTTTATTCATGTTGTTTTCAGCACAGGGTCACTTGGCAGTGAAGAAATACTTCTCCCCCCTCCCAAACATAATTGCATTTTCATTGCCCAAGAAAAGGAACTGAGAGCAAATGAAATAACCTTTTCAGATTGTTAACCGGGCAAACGGTTTTACTCTAAAGCAGCGTTAAAATGAAATTTGTAGCGACGTGAAAATGAATTTCCTTTACAGCGACTTTATGACTCCCAGAGGTAAGAATCTATATTATTGCTTCTTTATGACAATAACATGCACGCTTAATGAGATGAGATACGATGCCGAGTCTATATGGCCCAGTACTCTTTATCCAGCAGTCACACTTTCATTAAATGTGTACATTTTTTGACACTGAGCCACGAGCGATATGCCAATACAATATATATGATAATTACAACGTGTGGGTTGCAGCAGCTCTTACCTATTTAAAGTCGTTCATTATCACTCTGTTTCATATCTGAGCAGCTACGTGTGTGTGTGTCTAGCCTCTACCCTACGCTAAACCCTGTAGATGGATGTAACGACGCTGTGTGTGCCTTTGTGTGTGTCTGCACTTCAGACACGAGGCCCACAAACAAAGGACCATTCATCGTCCCATTTGGGAGATTGCGAGGGCCCTACTTGGAGACACTGGGGCTGACACTGAGATTCGTGCCACTGGGCGACACAATAGCAACATTATGTGGTGTCAGAACAGCTACACACATTTCTTGGAAGAATGATTCAAGGCTCCAAGCTCTGAATCCCAAACACACACACACACACGTAAACGAAGCATGTGGGATATGTTTGTGAATCAGCTGCGCGTGCGATTTGAAATCTTAGAAAACAAAGTAAGACCAGGATTTGGGATGCTGGTTTCTCAGGAGCAGTAGCCGTTTAGATTGATGAGTTTAAACATTCTGAAAAATGCTGCCGCTATCAAGTTTTCTCCTCCTACAAAAACTGGTGACAGGAAGCACTGATTTTAGTGGCAGTGACCTCCATATGAGACTGTGTGTGTGCATTGTTTCTAGTCATCGTGAGCTTGTAATGGTCAGACATTGTAGGATATAATTACTGTACATCATTGTGACATCAGCATGCCCTCTCCACAGACAGATTAAGACTGACTCTTCACTACAAAACATGACCATTATGTTTAGCATGTCCTCTGGCGTGTGTTTTATAGTCTTACAAAGGCCCTAAATTATACATTGAGTGCACCTCTTCCACGTGCACATGTGAAAGTAAAGGTCTAACCAAAAGGCGAGATTGTGGGCTGAGGCAAGGAAAAGTAGGCAGAAACATGGGGAATGAAGAGTTAAATGGAAAACAAAGCACAGAAAACACGACACAGGCAGGTCTGATTAATAAATAACCTCAGTCGTGATCTTCATGAACTTCAGTGAGTCAAAAGCCGTCCTCGTGGCAGTTTAATGCGCTCTTACTTTGTGTTTTTACGGCGCAGTGTAACTTATGTGGGGAGCCACTGCTTGGCGAGCAATTAAGCTCTAGTTTGTCTTAACACTCGCGTCAAAGCCAAGGGAAACACTAGAGTGTCAAAATTAACATACAGGTGTAAAAAGCTGTTTGGCCCTTTTTATTAGGTCGACAGCCTTGGCTGATCCACCCGTGTTAACACACAGGCTCGTACACTGCCAGCTAACCGGCACAGGCCAAGGTCTATTTGAGTGTGCATTCACGAACCTTTTAAAGTACACATATAACAACATTTCTGACTTCAAATGAAAACCGCTGAAAAATAAATGTAAATAAAGTGGCGGCGTTTTATTTTTCTATGAAGGGCACCATACTTTTGTGTTTTTATTCAAAATGTTAACTATGAAGCTATTTTCATAGGCATCTCCTTTAAATTTGATTTGCACTCTCCCACTGGTTTATATTTTAATCAAGCTCCGTTGTTTGGAAATACGAATCCATCCTTTAGTATTTGGAAAGGTTACCATGTGTGTCCTTGGAATATGAGAAAAGAGACCTGGAAATACGGTACAGTTTAGCCCTTCTCCAATTTCAGGAACAAGAGATGCTGCTTCTAGAAAATTCAGGGATTCAGGTTTTCACAGGTTGACTGAATTTGTGCATCATTACATTTGGAGGAGAAAACATTTGTCCCTTTAATGGCAGAGAGAGACATAACGGACGATGGACCACACCACGCCACATATGGGGGAAAAAAAAAGGATTCCTTGTGTGTATAGACTTTAAAGTCTACAGTCTAACAACTTTAAAGTCTCCTTGCATTATCACCCCTCTCCTGTTTCCTGTTGACAAGCAAAGCAAGAAGAGCAAAAAAACCCAAATGTGATGCACAAAGTGAGAGACACACTAGACGAACTGTTAACTTCTTCAACCCACCCCCATTCATCTTTCCCTTACACACACACACACACATTCACTCACCCTTTGTTCCAGCTCTCCCTCTCCTATCTTTTTTCTATTCCAACCCTCTCCTCCGCCGCCTCCTCCCTCACTGCCTCTCTCTATTCAACCTCTTTCCTCTCAGTCACTGCCTTTGACCTCGCTCCAGTATAAAAGCTAACCTTACACGTCAGAGAAAGGTCACTTGCACACAGGGGGAGGGTCACGGTGAGGTTGAATTCAAGCCCTGGGGCGCTGCCTATGTCCCAGAGGACTGTGGGCAATGTGACAAGGATGAGGCGGGAGGGGCTCCCACTTGACCTCAGGGGGTGTTGTGCATGTTCATCTGCACACATATACAGCTGTATGCAGTCACTGCAGTGAATATACAGGTCTAACATCTAGAAGACCATTCAGATACCAAAAATAAAAACCAGCAAAAGATTAATGGGCTTTGGTTTGAATAAAGGCTTAGATTCACATTAGGAGGAGTTTTCACTGGTAAAAATGTTAGCACATGTTTCTCGCCCACATAGAATAAATCTGGTCGCTATATCTTCATATTATAAAGCAGCTGGTCATAACTCATTTGGGTTTTGCATTAAAAAAAAATCCTTCTTACTTTTTCTATATGGCTCACTTTTCATCAGTTGTGCGCATGTGTGCGCATGGGTGTCCAGTGATTGCCTCCTCCAAACTGATCTGTCTTCCTCAGAGCAGGGTGACAGGTCCCTCTGTGTCTCACAATAGAAAGACAACCCCCTCGTACGCACACACTGAGTCACACTTACCATACAGCCAGATGGGCTTGTGTCCCCCATCGCCAGACAAATTAAGTTTGGGCCTCCAGATTAATATTCAGGCAAAGCAGCGGCTCTATATAATTGAATCATGGTGCCATGAGTGTACAACAGGGGCTACTTTAGATGCAGTCACCATGTGCGCACCCACACACACAGACACAGACACACACACACACACTCCAACATCAACACTTGGCTGCCAGCTGCGCTCACTACCCTGTCTGCTGGTTGGGGACAAGACATGAATACACAATCACAGCTCTGCATGCACCACACACTGTTTTATGGTGGGTTTTGGTTTTTTTTACCTGTAGGTCTCCGCTTGCTACCTAAAACTCTATTGCAGTACACCTTTTGAAAAATACACTAGAGACACACAAAATTTCTTATTGGCTTTTTAATGTCAGAAAAATATGTCTATACTGTCACTAATGAAGTAAGCAGTGAAAAGGGTAGATGGTGGTGTTGATTTTTAAATTACATTAATTTAAAAAGAGGTGATCATATTTTTGGTTTGTTTGTTTTTACCAGGTTTAAATATTTATTTCATTATTTGTCTGTTGATTGGGATAAGTGTGAAGCATCCACTGACACCACACCATTATAAATGGCCACGCTAAGAAAGCCTTTAAAATACATGCAACTTATCTACATCTATACTTTATACGTTGCTTTTCTAGTGACGTCTAACGACATCGCTATGAATTACTGAGGGCCATTTACAAGAATGCGACATGACAAAACAATATCTTATGCCATATAATAGTTCTGGTTTTCCATCATGTTTGGACACTTTGAATGGTGTAACTGTGGCACAGGTATTAAATTGTAAAAAAAAAAAAAACCCAAATTGATGTTAAGATTGTGTGTTTATGTTACACTAGTGCATCTCAAAAATGTAGATTATCTCATAATTTAATTAAAAAAAGATAAACTTTATTATTTTCTAGACTTTGTACATGACAAGTGAAATATTTTAAGCTGTTTTTAAATTTGTTTTTTGTTGGCTTAAAGCTTAAAGTTGGCTGAAAGTTCAGACATCTAGTATATCAAATTATTAGAATATTTCCTTTGATCTGTAAATGGACTGGTTCTTATACAGCGCTTTTCTACTACCAAAGTACTTTATGCAAAACGCCTCATTCACCCATTCATATGAGCACTTTCTTTCTGTGCTCAAGTGCTTTCTGTCCAGTGCTGACATACATTCATACTCTAATGGGTGCATCTAAGAGCAACCTGGGGATATTTGGCATGCAACCAGGAATCGAACCATCTACAGTCAAGGTTCGTAGATGACCTGCTCTACCTCGTGAGCTACAGCCACCAGTTCCAGAAGGATTTACAATACAGAAATGTCCAGCTGCTGAATTCAGAACTTGGTTGGGACTCATATTAGCATGAATTACTACATCAGCGTGACAAGGAATGGAGTTGATCAGCTCGTGGCTCCACTGAGGTTCAGCTCATCTGTATTTTGGGGTTGAGATTTTCCTCATCATTTTATTGGTAATACGTCACAGATTGCTTGTGGGGTTCAGATTAGGCAAGTTCGCTGTGAGCAGGTGCAAACACTTAACTGCAAAAATAAATCTCTAATCTCTGGGACCTTGATTTCCAAATGAAATGCAAAAAAAAAAAATACTTTCGTCAGAAAGAGCAGTTCTGTTTCTTCGTCCATGCAAGATCTCTGGCTTATGACTGACTCGATATTAGTAACGCTACAGTTGTGGCTTCTTTCCTGAACATGTCTGAGGGTGGTTGGCGCACTGACACCAGCCTCAGTTCCCTCGTTCATTTGTTGAACCAACTTTAACGTATTTCCAGTGTTTGAAAAATCATAAACTTAAAGACTTGAAAATGTTCACTAAATGTTGAATGAATGTGGAGCACAATTAAATCACAAATAAAACTTATTTCTTGCGTGTTCTCTTTGATCAGCCGTGATAGTTGCTGATAGTGCTTAACAAATTTATTTATACCACCACCCAATATAAAGTTTATGCTTAAGGTTTAAGCTCCATTAATTTTCATACTGACTGTTTTACAAAAAAAAAGGAGAAAATAGTAAAGCGTGTTATTATTGTTTTTGATTAAGATGCCATATTACAATTACTTATTTGTATTGCTGAGCAGAAAAATTCATTTTAGTGGTTAAATGTTATGCTTGATTAATTTCTGTGGTGTTGCGTCGGCTCAAATTTGGCTCTAAAAACGTTAATTCAAGTTCTCGTTTGCTGAATAAATAATACTTTTAGTTTTAAACAAGGTTTTGATAGATTTCTAACATATGTTATGACGTGGACTGATACATTTATTATGCACTGTATATGACCTGCAGCTTCAGATGATGTGCTTGCATCAAATGCTGCCATCGTGTCACCTTAGTATTTATGCACGTACAAATAAATAAGCACCCAAGGTAATTTCCTTGAACCTGTGATGGTTCATGCATGTTTATACATGTTTTGCTCAGCAGGTGGAAGCCATAGGTAAAAATAAATAAATAAATAAATAGTAATGAAATATTTAAGGTTCCTTTTGATGAAGATTTCTTTTTGATGAAGCATGCCTTTTGAATTCAAGTTTTATATGGTTACTGTCTTAGCACTTTAACATAAAAGTATTGTTAGTGCTCCTTTGAGGAGGAGAATTCAATCAATCATTACCTCCAGGACACTTGGAAGAAGAACCGTTTTTTTTAATTAGCAGAAACAATAGTGTGAAATGCAATAATTGATCAGTGGCTTTCTTCCTCCAAAAGACACGCTTTTTGGTCCCACAGGGAAGAGCAACCAGGTGCTTCAGAAAATTAATATTGGATTTTGAAGTGCAGCATGTACCTGTCAAAGCAACGATCTGACCGTGTACACCAGCCAATCTGCAGTTTGGAGGAAAAACACACAGAAAAAGGGGGAGGTTAAAAAACGTTGCGATTTTTAATTTATTTATTTTTTTAAATCACACTTTTAGATACTTTAACAACATAGTTGTTGTTCCCCAAATGCATTTTTGACACTTTTTTTTTTGTTGTTTCAAAAAGGTGACAAAAATATCGATCCTAATAATAGATCCAGTGCTAGCCGGCTCAACAAGCTGCTAGACTGCCCACTCACCCACACACACACCAACACATACACAGACTCACACCTCCACGGTCTCCTTTGCTTCCTGTTCCTCTCACAGGCTGTCACCCTCACAAGTTTTGGTGCAGAGAGAGGAGGTGACATGGACAAGCACACACACACACACACACACACACACTTCATTTCTCACCACTCTTTAGCCGTTATCCCACACGACCACCTCCTCTTCCTCGCTCCTTTCTGTCTCTCGCACTCTCCGTTACACACAAGGTTCAGTTGTGGGTTATCTGCCACTGGCCCTGCTCATTAAATTTCATGGCGAATATCCAACTTACATCCACTTTTGTCTTCATCATTTCTTTAGGGTTTTCCATCATGTAAAAAACATACATTATCAACATACATTATGTGCAATTAAAGCTGCATTGATTCCCAGCTCTTCCCAAACACAAAATGATGAAGACTCCCAATTTCTGCCTTTTTGTTAATTTCGTGACATCTCTACTGGCAAAAATGAGCACAGAGAACATTTGAGAGGACTTAAGGTACCAATTAGAGTCATTTTGGCATGAATATCACCTTTACTCCTCTCACTGTTCCAACCCAGTATCAGCACACAGACATACAGTCTTTAGTTTGCAAAGAAGCTTCCACATACTTTAAGTGATTAAGTCCCTAATGGCAACAAGGCCAGACCGGTACAGTGGTATCTGGCATCCACAGCCGCTTGGATGCTGTGTGAGAACTATCACTTCCAGTGATTAAATCCCAGCAGTCATCTTATCTGAAGGCAGCAGGGCAGGTAAAGTGCACTGCAGTGGCAACTGTTAATCTGAGGGAAGTGCTGCGCATTCTCAAAGAGCAACCCGGTTTACAAACACCACTTCCTGTGTGGGTGCCTTGTTGACTGAACCACACTTCACTTTGTTTCTCTCTACACTAAACTGGCTCTGTGGATTTCACAAGGCAAAACGTGTTTAATAAGTTGTAAAGGGCGTACGAGGACAAAATGTTCACGTGGATGCCAGATACGGTTGGTTTTGTCCCAGTACGTGCACTAGAAATCTACAGCACTTGAGCACAATGTCTCATAGCCAGATAGAAAAAACGCATCCCATGCAGTGCACTCAGCCAACACTCATCCTAATAAGATATTCACAGCTGTATCCTACAATTTACCATGGTTTATGGCAGCACACTAGTCCAGCCACTGGGGGTAGTGCACCTGCTGGTTTCAGGACAATTAACAATCAGCAGACTTGAAAATAAGAGGACACGGAAGACTGAAGCTTCTCGTGGTGTATTCACGCCAAACGTTCTTTGTGTAAATACATGCGTGTTGGAAAAACCACAAATGTTCGCCCCTGACAGCCAATGAGGAGTACGACTGATAGCTGGAATCACGTTACACTAACCCTTGATTTCACTCACTTTCCTTCTTGTGCATTAGTCGAGAATGACCGAGCTAAGATCCTGTGGGACTTCCATATACAGACAGACAAACTGGTGATGGCTAACCAACCACATATAGTAGTGGCAGACAAGTAGAGGAAGACGGCCAAGCTAGGCAAGTGGCTCCAGCAGATCCCGGGCACAACATCCAAGATCTCTGTCCACAAGAGCGCAATCCTAGGAACAGCAAAGATACTGCACAGGACCCTCAAGCTCCCAGACCTCTGGTGGAGGACCCAAGCTTGAAGGATAAAGACCAGTTTATTCCAAGATCCAGAAGCGTGAAACAAGTTTTTCACTGGAGCTGAAATATTTTAACCTGCACAATTAGACACTTGACTGATGTTAAATATGTTTGGGGTTTTTTTAAACAATGATCCTGAGAAACTTATTTGATATCATTCCTCCACTCCAAGCTCCCTATAATATTAAACTTAGTGTTCTTTTGTAATGCATGCTAATTATGTGTCATACTAAGATTTAATCATGAGGTGGCCTGTTTTCTTCCTTAAACATCATAATTATCAGAGATTGTTATTATGACTCAAGTAAACATGTTGTGAGAGGAAAAATTCAATTGGGAAATGGTGGAGCCACATTTATGAGGTTTTCATAGTAAAAGTCACTAAAGTCTTAGAGAGTTATATATAAAACCTAAAAATGACCAAAAAAAATGTAGATTAGGGGAATAATGAAAACACTATTTCAAATGTATTTTATGTACACTGCTCAAAAAAACATTAAAGGAACATTTTAATCAGAGTATAGCATCGAGTCAGGTAAACTTCCTGGACATTGATGAGGTCAGTTAAGCAGCAGAGGAGGTTGTTAACCAATTTCAGCTGCATGAAATGAACCGGTGCACTAGAGGGGCAACAATGAGACAACACTCAAAACAGGAATGGTTTTTACACGTGGAGGAAACTGACAGTTTCACCATCCTCATCTTTTCTGTCAGTTTTTTCACTAGCTTTGCATTTGGCTAGGGTCAGTATCACTACTGGTAGCATGAGGCGATACCTGGACCCAACAGAGGTTGCACAGGTAGTACAACTCCTGCAAGACGGCACACCAATACGTGCTATTGCTAGGATTGCTGTGCATCCCAGCACAGTCTAAAAAGCATGGAGCAGATTCCAGGAGACAGGCTGTTACTCTAGGACAGCTCGATGGGGCAGTACAAGGTCCTTAACTCATCAGCAGGACAGGTATTTGTTCCTTTGTGCAAGAAGGAACAGGATAAGCACTGCCCGAGCTACAAAATGACCTCCAGCAAGCCACTGGTGTGAATGTCTCTGACCACACGATCAGACACAGACTTCATAAGGGTGGCCTGAGGGCCTGACATCCTTCACTGTGCCTTGTGCTCACTGCCCGGCACTGTGGAGCCACACTGACATTTACCAGAAAGTACCAGAATTGGCAAGTTGTGCAATCGCCTTGTGATTGAAAGTGGTCGCTAAAACTACTTGCGGTCAGTCGCTAAATGTTAAAAAAATTCAGTCTAATTGTTCCACTAAATTTGTTTTTATAAAGACAAATTAGCTGAGCAAACAGTTCACCTCATCTTTTTATTTTTATTTTTTAAATCTCCTAGAAAAAATGTAATATATTAAAATATGAACTACTTCAATGCTTATGCACTGGCAGAAACGCTGTCTTTGAGTTTGTTAATGTTAGATTCTGCGATCTTATTTAAGAACCAACTGTACTGTTGTAGAGTGGAGCCTACTTATTTGTTTATTATGCTGATTTTATTAAATTAACTTAATCATGGAACCATCTGAGCCCGACTTGGCAGTGTAGTGGTACGCTCCTTATCAAATAAGTATCTCTAAATGCTTTCTTGAATCATAACACATGTATCTGTGATAGGAACAACCACATTTCCCATGTTGCCTGAAAACATCATACCCCGCATACGACAAGGCGTTTTGCCACCACGACTCTTTGTTAGGCGTGAAATCAACAGTTACTTTCATGTATTAAGGTGTGTTGAACTCACAACATCCACAAACAGAAACAGCGAAAGAGTAAATTAAGCTCAACGCCCAAAAAAGACAAAAGCCCAGCGAGCGGCTCTGTTTTCGATAAAGGATGACACACCCTTAAAGTTAAACCTTTAATCGCGGGAAAGCACTACTAGTGACATGCTTTATGC
Source organism: Etia nguti (assembly GCA_015106755.1). Lineage (NCBI taxonomy): Eukaryota > Metazoa > Chordata > Actinopteri > Cichliformes > Cichlidae > Etia > Etia nguti. The sequence continues at coordinate 80,545 of VUQG01043527.1, forward strand.
TTTGTAATACCACACCTTTATTAACCTGTACAACAACATAGCTAATCAGGGAAACCTAGGCCTTTGAACTGCTGAAAACAACATACTGTAATCTGCAGTGCTCCTCCTGGCAAGATGAAAGTATTAGCAGCATGAATAATTAGGCCAGCAACACCCAGCTACTCTCTTTTCACAATTTAACACAAGTCACATTGAAGAGCAAGGGAGTGAAGAGCAGGTAAGAGAAGACCTAGATATTGCCGCCAGGCCCTGCAGCCATGTTTTTCAATGTCTGAACCACTTAGCGAATGAGAGAGAGACACACAGAGAGAAAGGGCAGAGAGAGAGTGACACACCAGATATTTCATAGCCTAATGCAGCCTGGAAAGTGGCAGTTCTGTTGAAAAGCACATGAAGCCTCCAGGCAGCTTTCTGGACCTTGGTAATCTTCTTCAAATCTCATGCCTAATGCTCACTCACACCCAAACACCCATCTGAAATGTTCCCAAAAAAGAAAAAAGAAAAAGAAAAAAAAGGCTGACCGGCCGCCTGGATGGCTGGATGGCCGGATAATTGACTGGGTGAGTGAAATCAATGCTGTGAACTGGATGTGCTTTTCAGCTCCACTAACAGCACGCTGGTTCAGTAAGAGTTCAGCATGCCACAGTAAATGGTCTGGGGGGTTTGTGTGTGGCTCAGCTGGGAGGACACTGAATCACCGCTCTTCACATGAATCCGCTGCAAAGGCTGCTCTGCTGGCGCATGTCACCGAAAAGGACTTTAGAGATGAAGAGGCGGAGTTCATGTTACACTTTGTCACTGTCCATCATTTTGACTCAAATGAAACATGAATAATCACCAACCATAAGGTTATTTTTCATTGTTATCATTCGCTGTGAGCAGCAGCCACTAAAACGCAGCTGTCACTGTGCCTGAACAGCCAAACTTATACAATGAAATTATACAATTAATTAAGACAGTACAATTAAAATATGAGTAAACAATTTACAAGCAATTACCTCAGCAACAACCGTGCAAGCAGAAGTGCATTAAACTGTAACTGCATAAGCCAGTAACACAGACAGAGACACACACATGGCAAAAATACACAATTAATAAAGTGTAAAATGCATAAACAACCAAAGTCTCTGAATTTAAAACCTAAAACATCAGTAAAATTTGTTTGGGCAAAATATTAAAAAATAGAGGCAGTGATAGGCAAAACATGAAGGAACTGCCTGCAGGTCATTTAAAAATCCCCTTATATTTATTCACTCAAACCAGCTCCTTAACTTTCAGTTGATTTTGCAGCTGATTCCAGGAGGACGGAGCTGCAAATTTGAATGCTCTTTTGCCAAATTCAGTGCAAACCTTCTGGGCAGACAGAAGGAAGAAGTATTGGGACCAGAAAAAATTATTTCCTACACTTTGCAAGGCAAGAATACCCTTATAAATATGACTGTACCAATGACTGAGTTCTCAGAATGACAAAAAGCAGACAATCTGGCCCAAGCAATCAATGTACAAAGGTGGGTAAGAGCTTTAAGGTTTGTAGTAAATGTGAGCTCGCCATGATAGACAGTATCCAGATATGTAAGGAATGTTAGAATGCACGCAAATGAAATCACCATAATCCAGTGCTGACATAAAACTGGAAACAACAACTGATTTTTCCACCAGTTATTGAATTTAATATGGATTTGAAAAATTATAATGCAAAATATTCAATTTTGCTCAGTTTCACAACTGTAAACAATCCTTTTGTATATTCCTGGATCCAGATCTGGATCTGGATCTGGCGCAACTCCGAAAGACTCCAAAATCTTGACAGAGGAAGAACTGCAATGAAACAGAAAAAAAAGGCTTTGACTAAAGTGCTGAATAAGATTGTCGTGAGAGTTTTGATGACTTCTCTTGGTTGTTTGTTTTTTTTCATTCTGCAGACTGAACCCTGACTCTGCTGCCACACTGTAGACTGGAATCATCACTTCAGCCAGAGTTTCAAAATCAGGAAACATTTCTCCCAGGGAAGTGATCAGAAGTCAGCAGTGCTCTGTGAACATGGGATTTCCTGATCCTGCTAGCACTCGCTACAGTGGAAGGAAATCCCACAGCACACTCTGCACAGCACGCTCCACTCTGCACAATGCAAAGCTGCACCTTTCTGTGGCCCACAGATTCCACGATGCAGTGTTTTCGGCTTTATGTTAAGAAGGAAACCAAACCTAAGCATTGCACACACACATACACACACACACACCCTTGGACGCCTGCTTGTTGTAGCTTCAAAATAGAAATACAGAAAATCTCCTCTCTTAGCTCTTTGCGAGACATTAAATAGGGATATCTGATAATGTCAAACGCATCCTTGTAAATAAATACAGCTACTTCTCATCGACTGTTTCATTTAACTGAAGATTAAAAGCTGAAGAGCACACTATCTGAGAGAGGTATCTTAGTTTGATTTTCTTTTTTCTAGAAGAATTTCTTAGCTTGAAAAGCTTTTCATGTGGATGGAAACTGTTGCATGTCACTGGCATACAATGAAGCTGTAGTTGGAAAAGAAAAATACATGCACAGCTAAAAAATAATTCCTCTCCTGATTTCTGCTACATTTAGGAATAGCTTTGTTTTGTTTTTTTTACCCTCCTATGAGTTCCACCTTCATGTGTCATTTTCTTCTCTGCACTTTAGCTTACACGTACACGGGTTTCTTTGGGAAACATAGCTTTTTCTAGATGCATTCTCAATCATCCAGGAAAGTAAATCTCCAAAAGTTGATTCTGTTCATCTGGACGTAGCGTTTTGTGGGAGAAACGTTTCGTCACTCATCCAAGTGACTTCTTCAGTCTCAGCTGACTGCAAAAGTCTGCAAATGAGCTCTTCAGTTAAAGGCTTCCGGGCAACAAAAATCCTCCAGAAGGCACAGCATCAGTTGCTTAATGAACG
>VUQG01043527.1:93130-111892 GCA_015106755.1 Etia nguti
GCGGGTTTTCCCCCCCCCCCCCCCCCCTTTATCTTGATCTTCTTTTTGCCAGGGTGTCTCTCCATCTCTCTCTCTCAGCTCCAGTGTGTTTGTTTGGAGAGTACAGCTCGCCCAGTACAACATGGAAGTACGTCAACGTTGCTGGCTCCTTCGTAGATAAGGGCAACAGGAAAAGACCTCTCATAGAGAGCAGAGACAGGAGGGGAGGAGGACGACAAAGGGCCAAAGCCGCGTTGGTGAGGAAGAAAATATAAATGGAGGGAAGAGAGGAGGGATCAAGAGGTCATGCACAGTGCAATACATCAATGACTTATTACATCATAAAGATTTTTCTTATGTCTCCGTTTACTGAGACCTGTCTTTATCATGCCTGGATTTATAAAAAAACACACCTGGCTGTTAAATTGTTGTAAAGTTTTATAATCTCATTAAGTCTCTTTATCAAGGAACTGCTGCTCATGTTCGGGTTTATAAAGATACGAGTGGATGCTGTCATGTCATGGGAGTGTTTTTTCTTCAGTTATTTCCATTTGTGTTGTTGATTTAGGTTCTTCACTAAGGCTTCTGATGGATTTGTATTGAAACTTATATGCAGATGACATTATTTAACTTGCTCTAAACAAAAAAGGAACGCCATTTCTGAAGTCTCACATTTTAATGTGATAGAATAATTCACGTATGCACACTGGCCACTTTATTAGTTACAACTTGCTGGTACTGGTTTGGACCAACATTTGCCTTCGGAACTGTCTTGATTCTTCATGGCGTAGATTTAATAAACTTGCTCACAAAGTTTGGTCCATCTTGACATGACAGCGTCACACAGTTCCTGCAGACCTTTTGGCTGTACATCCATGATGAAAATATCCCCATTCAGTACCTTCCAGCATTGCTATATTGGATGGAGACCCGTGACTATGGAGGCCCTTTGATTACAATACGGTTTAAATGCAGATCAACTGATATTAAGGGGTGCAAAGAAATTATCCCCAACACCATTACACCACCCCCATCCTGCTGATAGAAGGCATGCTGTCATGTTGTTTACACAAAATAGTGAACCTACCACCCACGCTGAAACTCATCAGACCATGCAACATTTTTCAAACTTCTGTTGCTCAGTTTTGGTGAAACCATGCAAACTGTAGCCACAGTTTCCTGTTCTTAGTCGACAAAGTGGCACCCGGTGTGGTCTTGTGCTGCTGTAGCCCAGCTACTTCAAGGTTTGATGTGTTGTACATTCGTGTCGTGCATTCTGCATACCTTGGTTGAAAGAAGTTGTTATCTAAGTTACTGCTGACTTCCCCTCAGAGTAGTCTGTCCATTATCCTCTGACCTCTGACATCAACATGACACTTTTACCCAGAGAATTGATGCTCACTGAATTTTTCTCTTTTTAGGACCATCCTCGGTGAACCCTAGAGATGGTTGTCTTGGAAAATCCCAGTAGATCCCAGTTTCTGAAATATTTAGATGGCACCAAATATCATGCTACATTTAGAGCAAGTTAAAATAACCTTTCTTCCTCATTCTGATGCTCCATCTGAACTCCAGCACCCTGTCTTTGCCACGTCTGCATGCTTAATTGTAACAGTTTGAGTTGATTGCATTATCAAAGTGTTGTATAGGTTTGCCTTATAAAGCAGCCAGTGAGTGTATTTAATTGAGCTAAAGACAGAACATGATGTTAACAGCACAGCAAAATCGCGAAGTTGACAGGTCAATGTCTCAACCCTTTTTGAGTGTGTTACTTCTGTTCAAGGTGATCGTGAATCGAGAGTATCAAAAACATGATCTCTGTGAAATGTTTTCAAAGTTTTCACAATGTAAGCTCTCACTACTGTGAATGTTGCAAAAGAAAATCAATTTAAATCTGTGATAGTAAGGTGGAGGCAGACAGGTCAAACTATAGAAGCAAGGAGGTTTTTGGCACTCCGAGGCCAATGCAAAGTAGACGGCGAATGTGTCAGTGTAGCACAAAAGAAACCAGATTTCCAACAAGTCCGTAATCAAGCATGCTTGAATAGACAAGCCTTTATCTGCAACACGTATTATTATGGCATTGAGTGAGGAGATAAAAGCAGAAGGTGTAGCATTCATCCCGATACATTCAGTGTTTCCCTCTCTTTATAAGTCTTTATCTCTTCTTCCTCCTTGATTCTGATCTAATGCTTTGATCTGGTTCTTCACAAGGCCCCAGGGTGGACTGTACAACACAGCAGACACAGACAAAACTTAAATATGTGCTTGCGTATACATTTGAGTACATATATCTATCCTTAAACTATGTTTACTTTCCGTGATAAACCTATGCAGCAGGTATGGCTTAACCACAAACCCTTCTGAAACCCTGCCCCATAACTTAAGCTATAATTTGATGGTACCACCATTTCCTATTATTCATTCCAGCTACTTCTTGTTCTGCCACTTTTTTTTTTTAACCAAATAGAAGAGGAGTGTACAACTTGAAGAGAGGAAACCCCACCAACAACTAGTGATTTGGTTATACTACTGATCTCAGTTGTGAGTCCTAGTCCACATTAAAGTTTTTGACCGGTATATGTAAACAATCCAGGTACTTTTAGTATAGCCCTGCATGTATGTATTCCATTGTTAGTTGGACCTCACAAATACTTTATCTAAGCATGAAGGTGACCGATTTAAGATATAGCTTGTGGGATTATTTTAAGACAATCCCAAACCGGTGACCTGAAACATACCTTATCATTTGAGACACGCCAGACCCAATCAGTCTAATGTTAGCTACTTAGCATTGTTAGTTTTAAGCTCTGTTCGATCACTCTTCATGAATGACTAAACGCACCTGTTCATTGTGCTCTCAAGTACTCTGGACCGTGACTGGGCCATCGCAACATCTTAATTCATTTCTTTTTCAGTGATTCCATTAAATTTTTGCTGCTCTGCTTGGGTTCATTGTCCTGTTGCATGACTCAGTTTCACCCAAATTTGAGGATGGCCTCATATTTTACTGTAGAATGTTTTGGTGTACAGACGACTTCACGGTTGACTCAATGACTGCAGAGTGCCCAAATCCTGTGCCTTCAAAACAAGCCCAGATCATCACCCTTCCACCAATATGAGGTGTTTAGGCTGATATACAAACCCATGCCATGCTGCCATGTTCTTTTTAGAGAGAAGAGGCTTTCTCCTGGCAAACTTTCCAAAGCCATACTTGTTCAGTCTTTTTCTAACTGTACTGTTATGAACTTTCACATTTAACATGCGGCCCGTGGAGTCTGAGATGTGGTTTTTGGGGTTTTGCACAGTCTGACCTTGGGGTGTATTTGCTTGGAAGTCCACTCCTAGGAAGATTGGCATCTGTCTTGAATACTTTCCTCTCAATAATCTTCCTCACTGTAGGTGATGGGCTTCAAATTGTTTGGAAATGGCCTTATAACCCTTCCCAGATTGATGGGCAGCAACAATTGCTTCTCTAACGTCATTGCTGATGCCTTTCCTCCTTGGCACATGTGTCAACACACACCTGAATGCTCCAGACCAGCAAACTACTACAACTTGTGTTTTCATAGAGGGGCTCACACTTGCTGATGATCAATTAATCAAGTGCATTTGATTAGCCGCACTTGGCTGCTCCTTAACCTTTTAAGTCCTATAGCTGTTCATTTTTCATGTACTATTTTTGTATTATAAATATAACTTCTGCTAAGTAAGTGACAATGTAGTGTAGCATACTATGTGTTGTTGTTCATATGAGGTTGTATTTAGCTAATTCTAAGACCTGATAACAATCAGATGATTTTTATTATATTTTTATACAGAAAACATTCCTTAGAATTGAAAGAGAGAGGTGTGCTTTATTTTTACACTGAAAAAAATATTTTAAAAAGTCAAGAGTGTGCATTTCTCTCGAAAGGATCACTATAATTTCTCTAAAATGCTGAAGCCACTTTATCATGATGTCCTGTTTAGTTACAGTATTTGTGTTTTAATACTGCCTAAAGGTCAGGTCTATGCTGGGTGTTGAGGTTATGGAAATATCATTATCTTGATTTAACACCCAAAATATCTGCCGGGGGTTAAAGAGAAGTTGCTTTTTAACCTTGGTAAAAGTTCTTCTATTTCCTAAATCGAACCACATGCAGCCACCACAGCATCTGCAGTAAAAGTCATCTAATTTATGCAGATTAATATCGTCTGCAACCAGTTTCCCAGAAAGTCCAGTGTGTTAAATAAATGCTGCGATTCACTGTCATGATTCACACTCGATTCTGTAAAAGTAATCCAGGAAGTATTTAAGTTGATCAGTAAAGTATAGCTGTAAACAGAGACTTTTTACACGTGCATTTTAAAGGCACACACAAAAAAAGGAGATACTGAATGTGGGGGGGAAGGAGACTGGACGGCTTGTTCTGGCCCAGCCCATATGTCTCTTGCAGAAGGCGGTGTGTTGGTGTGGAGGGATTCCCATTCCTCTGAAGTCTGGCACTCGGTATCTGGTTACTCCTGCAGGTCTGATGATTACCCTCCACTCAAATTCCACAGCCCTCATTTACTCCAATCCACACAGGAATCTTGCAAAGTCAGCTTTACACACGGAACAAAGACACATAAACACAAGGACCAACAACCCCGACGGCTCTCCAGTCCAATTTTAAACCAACTTTTAACTCAAAACATTCAAATCAAATTACTTTTACGACCCCTTTTCTCGTCCCCGTTTCCCCTTCCAGTTGTCTCTGTCACAAATTCTCTGAAGAAATGCAACACACAACACAAGAATGCAACAGTCTGGATAATGACTTCGACTGTGGGTGAGGTTTGTGTTGCCACTGCAGTGCTAACCTGGTTGTAAAATGCCATAATACTGCAATCCACATGTAGCCGTTTGTCACCTCGCACCAAACTGTAAGCAGAGCAGCAGCAATGTGGCGGTTTAGCCCTCGACCTTGTCTGCTCCCCTCCTGCTGCAAGGAATGTGGTCGCAGACAGCCGACTAGACACCGACTCAGCTGCGCGTATACCCACATGTTGCACAGTTCCATGTTGCTGCCACAGAACTTGGTGTTCTTTCAGAGAGACCACTTGATTTAAGACATCGGTGCTTGTGTGTTAGTGTGTGAAAAGGTCACACACTCCCTGCAGGACGTGCCTTCACCCTTGTATTTGGCAGTCATCTTGTCGCCAAACACTGCTTCCTTCCTTTTAAAAATAAATTTCCCATTGCTTTATTAAAGTCAGGTCTCTGTCAGGCAGTGTGACATCACAGTGTTGGCCTGTGGGAGAGAGGTCCAAATGGACAGAGGAAGGTGCAATTCATAATCAAGAGGCAAGCTAGGAAATGGCACTGCTTGGTTAACGTAATTGAAAAAGGAAAGGAATACGATATTGTAGTGATCTCAAGCTTGTCCCATGGTGATATTGCGCAGATGAATTATTTCTCATAGGTTATGTTTCGAGTGTTCACTGGCATTTCTCTTGATTTATCTTAGCAATAATAAGCGCACAGTATTCAATACAAAAGGGAGAGAAAGGACATCAGAGAGAGGGATGTATGTGATGATTTAATGTTATGGCCATGTAGAGGGTATAATGTATAAAACAGGGGTATCTATGGAAGAATACGGAAATCCAAACAATCTTTATTTTCCAAAAACATCTCTAAAAGCAGACCTGCTGAGCATTTTGTACTCAAAAGACAGATTCTGGGTGGAGTATCACTTAGAAAGATATTAAGACAATGATTCATACAGCTGGGGAAAACAATTTAAATTTTGTTATAATTTTTGTTGTTTGCCAGTTTGATCTCTGGCAATTCCATGGCTTTTGCAGGTCTACACTTTAAAGTCAATTTTAGCGCTCTGCTCTGCCAGAAAGATGTTGCAGCTGCTTAAGTAAATGAAATCAGATATGGTGCGAGGCTTGCGATATTTGTGAAAAGCCAACAGACAGTTGAAGACGAGTCATCCTGTTTCTTTCGTCATTAAGCCTGTGATGCCTAAATCTGAAACGGCACAGGTTTTTCACAGTGTACCAGCTGGTTTTTGTTTCCATAATTTAGTCATTTTGTCACTTTGTGTTTCATTTTTATCATGTACGCCCTACAACACAAATGCCTATTTTTTGGTGCTTCTTTTCTCCATTTTCCAGTCATAAAAAGAATAGTTATAACAGAAACGTATTCATTAATTGAGAAAATAGTATGTTAACTGCAAATCAAGCTAGCAGTGGCTACAGCCCTGTCTCAATGCAAACCTGGTGCTAATAACTTCCTAAAAATGATTGATTTTGATCTGCAATAACTGTGCAGTGATACAGAAAGAACATTTCTACTTGTGTGTGCTAAAAATGTTTAAAAATCAAAATGTGCTTACTGTTTTCCTTTTAAGATATAACTCACTGCCGTCTTTATTAGGTACACATGCTTGACTCCTTCCGAAGCAGGGGAAGAAAGGTGAATTAAGTGACTCAAATGTAGCATGATTGTTGGTGCCATATGAGCTGGTCTGAATAGTTCAGAAACTGCCGATCTACTGGGACTTTCCCACAGAAACATCTCTAGGGTTTACAGAGAATGGTCTGAAAAAGAGGAACTATCTAGTAAGCGGCAGTTATCTGGGTGAAAATGTCTTGTTGATGCCAGACTGTTTCAAATGGAAGACAACATTAACTCAGATAATCACTCATTATACCCAAGGTATGCAGAAGAGCATCTCTGAACGCACAACACGATGGGCAACAGCAGCAGAAGACCACATCGAGTGCCACTCCGTTCAGCAAAGAACAGGAAACTGAGGCTACGGTTCACACGACTCACCCGAACTGGACAATAGAAGACGGTCTTGTCCGGTGGTCTTGATTTCTGCTGCAGCATTCAGGTGTTAGGGTCAGAATTTGGGATAAACAATATCAAAGCACAGATGAACAGTTTTGGGCTGCCGGTTGTGGTGTAATGGTTTCTTTGCACACTTTAGGCCCCGTAATACCAACTGACCATCTTTTAAATGTCACATCCTACCCTGGTATTGTTGCTGACCACCTCTAAGACCAACCACAGTGTACAAATCTTCTTATGGCTATTTACAGCAGGATAATGGACCATGTCACAAAGCTCAAAATTAGTTTCTTGAATGAAAATGAGTTCAGTCGTGAAGACAAATGAGGGTCCAACTTGAGAACTTACAATGTTTAATAAATGCGGTAGCTGTTGAGTGTACATTGTGGTTTTCTCTCAGCTACACTGGTGTGTGTTGAGGTGATTTCTGGGCTGTCCTTTGTCGTAACTGCGTTTTGCCATTTAAAAGGCAGAGTTTCAAAATGTTCCCTCAAAAACCTTCAAGAGATGCTGTATTCCTGTGCTCTACATGCAGGCATATGTGACTGCACAGTCGTACGGAGGAGGTAAGTAAGCACTGGTTTGGAAACTCACAAATTCCAATTACAGCCAGCTTGTCTGTAAGCACCAGATCAATGTTGGCTCAAAATTCATCACAGTAAAAGTGCTGTGCTCAAAACATTTTTCTAATTACAATCAGGGAGCTGTGTTCCTGCTAGTGTCAGCTAATTTTAGTTACAGTAATAGCAAAGTCTTTTAATTTACTGCACTTCTGTGTTCACTGACCACCCAGAAAGATTTCATAATAAGAGAGCATGCTATTTACATGTAACAGGACTTCAGTGTGTATGCGTGTTTGCACGTGTTTCAGCCCATCTGTGCATGTGTTTGGTTTTTGTGTTTCCTTTAGTACGTGCAGGTCAGGAAAGACAAGAGGGCAGCCATACTGGGGTTAAATCAGAATATGCAAGCATGCAAGCCAGAAGTGACTGTCATCTTCTTTAAACCCCCTATTGAACTCCCAGCATGTAAACATGGCTAGACTGTCCTCGCCCCACCACCTCCATCACCCCCAGTCCCGAGCCCCGGCCCCCCCTTGGGGCACAGACCGTCTTATCTCCCCACGAGGGAAGATGAAGAGAGGGAGATGGGGGCTTGCTCTTTGTCTACCGGCACAGGGCTTTGTGCTTCTCCCCCACAAGCAGGCACATGTGCACAAATACATGACAGCATATACACACGAGCACAAACACAGGCAGAGGTGAGCAAATACCACGCGACACATGCCAGGCAAACGCAAAGACAAAGCACACAGGAACTATTCACCCATAAATACCACACACCAGCATTAATACAGTTTCAGATGACTCATGTTCAAGAAAGAATTGGCTTAACAATCCAGAGGATGTCTGCATCTGATTGAGTGCTAGATTCTGATTTGAAAAGTAATCCCTGACATGAAAAGGTCAGGGTATATTCACACACCTACAACAGAACAATGCAGCCACCACTAACCCCACCTATGCAGGCCCCAACCAGGGACGCGTTATTTTCACAGCGTGTTGGAAGCGCTCCTTTCAGATTGTCCTCCACGGTGACACAATCGCACCATGTAATTTCAGGGTTTTATTGAGTTCTCTTCCTGAGGTCTTCTCCTAATCGCTACACCTTGACCTCAGCGGAAAATGTCATGAGGTAAAGGAAAGATGCGACGAAGAATGTATAAGGGAAAATAGAAATGTGGTGCTCGGTCTACTTTATAACGTAATAGTGAATTTTGTTCACTTGGGTCATATGAAACAGAAAAACTGCTTTTAAAAAAAAAAAAAAATCATACCTTCTCTTTCAGTGGTGATCCAGTGTAACGTCCAATTAATTAAAGCTTTGTGCCAAAAAATGACCTGAATTTACATTAATCCTAAAAACTAGCAAAACAGCAATACTTAAACTGAGGGCACAACTAATGCAAACTGAACTATGATAAACAACCTTGATTTCACTTTTCATGAAAGATTTAATCTTTATTTATGGAGTTTTCTTTTATATAAATATGTGTGTGTGTGTGTGTGTGTGTGTGTGTGTGTGTGTGTGTGTGTGTGTGTGTGTTTGTTAGGTAAGGTAACAGCTTCATAATAAACTCCTTTTATTACAGCAGGATGCAGTTCATAGTTCACTTGTGGGTTTTACAAGCCTGTAGATGAAGGTTTAAAACATATGAAGGGATTATGGCATGAATTAGAAACATACCGATTACGCACGTGATGATCTGCACCACGTGTCAGTTATGTTGATTTTTTTAAATGGCAGTTGTGTGAAATGCAGAGCGGTATTATCTCGCCTCCTTTTACAAGGAGTGTCCATTGCGTGTCCTACACTAAAGGAGGTTATAAAGGAAGCACTGAAGCACTTTTCATTGGTATTTTAATTCGAATTGGCTAGCTGTCATTATGAAGCTACTTCCAGGTCAGTTAGGAACCTTCTTAAACAATAAAAACAACTATTGGACCTGCAACCCTGGTGAGTGAGGAGGCAACTTCAAAAAAAGAAAAAAGAAAAACTAATTTAAAAGCATGTTCAGCTTGAAACAACTATCTCCTTTGTGGCACAGCAGAGCATCAAGCTATAAATCACCCAGATCAATGGGATTCACTCAGATGTTGAGAAGCAGACAGAAGAAGTCATACATGCACAAGGACAGAGAAAACTGAAGGACAGGAGGCCCACGTATAGCACATGTGGCAGCTATGGATACTGACTGAATCAGCTGGTAACCCAGTGGTTCAATAGCAATAGAAGAAAGACACTGCCATAGGTGGAGAGATTCCAGAAGAATAGAGACACTATTGGTGCCACGTGGAGATAGTGAAGTGACCCTGATACTGTAAATCAGTCTTATAGAAAAATATTATAACCTGCCACCATGGCCGTAACCAAGGTCACCAAGGTCTGAACTTATACACAGTATAAATTTCCCCAACACCAGTTGTGACGCTCTGGATGGTTTTTACTTTACTGTATGGGAATTGCCCTGCAGTGCGTCTCATTGGGTTGTGTTTAAGAGGTTCGGTTGACGCATGACTCAAAAGGAAAGACTATTGGTTTATTTAGGTATGAGCAGTGAATCAGGGGCACAGCAGGGCCAGAGCCATTGAGAAAGCACCTTTTTTCCTTGTGACATTTTAATTTCAAGTGAAAGAATTATTTTGTATTTTTAGATTTCATTTTATTTCGTTGTTTTATACTCACAGTTCGCCATCACACAGTTGTTCCTGCGAAATAGGGAATCAATGCAGGTGCTACACCTTTAGAGTATGATGCATTAAGAGAAAAGAATTCTGGATTTCACTCATTTCTAAACCCTGGTTGGCATACACTCGGGGTTCTTTGCTAGCATGCTGTTTGTGCAGGCACTTGCAATGCACAGACATTGTGCTAGGAGTATAGTTTCTGTCCTAATGCAGTTTGCACTTTAACACTAGGCTCTTGTTCTTTGGTGCAATGGAAATAAAAGCAAAGTCCATATCGCCACTCCTCAAAAGTTATAGACCACTCTACCAACTTCCTCCTTCCTGAAATTAGCTCATTGTAGTGGAAGTTCACAGGAAGAAAAAGACATGCTTGACTTTTTAAAATTTTATTATTATTATTTCTATCCACCCATGTGCCAGATATCTGAAGAACTTTAGTAGCATAAGGAATTCCACAACTGCAATGTGATTACTTCATTTAGTATAGTGGTGTGTTACATCTCTGCATTACCAAAAAATTTAATGGCAGTAACATGTCCCTCCCAACGCGCTTAACTGACACCGATAGCCACTTGTTCCTGTGGCTGGAGCTTAAGTGGTCAGTATCCAGGTGATAGTCTTGTCCCATGGTGACTTTGGGGAACTTTGTTTACAGAAGTATCCAGCCATAGAAAACAGTTAGTTTAGCATTTGATGTTATTTATACCACTGGAAATTTGGCTAAGCCCAGACTAGTAAGCTAACATCACGGGCGTTTTTTTACAAAGTTAGCTACACCACATTTTGATGTGCTAAAGGTAAATAAATTTCTTAGCTCACTTCAGACTTCCTTCAGCTAGCATTAAACATTGACAGTGTCACAACAGCATAACTGCCTGTCATAATTTGACAGTCAAAAGGTACATTTTATATTAAAGCCAAATTTGTATCAATAAACGCTACTCGTTTGCACAACTAGTATTAGCTGCCATTTACTGCATTGTACCACTAGTGGCACCGCTCCACCAGTTCCACTAATTTATAATACAACACCTCATTCTCAAAAAGAGCTCAAAAAGTCGTCATTATTTTATTTATCTGGCTAAATATTCGTTCCTTAGAAGATGTTGAAGGCAGTGTTTTTGCTGTTTTTTCCTAAAACAGACTAATTTAAACATACCCAGTCAAATACTGTGGAACTAAATCACTCGTGTTTTTCCTAGAAGCGATTCACACAAACAGCTTACTTTTGCTGTGTACATGTACATGCTGACAAGAGATTCTGGAGAAATCTGCAATACTTTAAATGGAATTATTGAATCGGGGTCACCCTGTCTGGAGAAGTCATGGGTCATGGATATAAGGGCGCACAAACACACAGCTCCGAGCCGCTTTAGCTGTATTAGCAGGGTTAGGGATTATTGTTTCGAAGGACACACACAACACACACACACACACACACAGATAGCCATGAGATTTAAGGGTCCCATCATGTGGAAATAGATTTTGATTTAAGTGATTGTCTCTGTGTGAAGGTTTCTTTGTGGGTTTTGAAGGACATACAAAGACATAGAGTTGTGTAGGTGTTGAGCACAGTCTTTAATAAGACAGAATATAATAAGAAAGAATATAATCCTTGTGTTTCTGCCACAAGCACTGGCTGATATATTTTTTCAGTGTGACTTTATGTTTGTGATTCTTACTCTTATGGTGTAGTATATCAGCTACTAGCAAAAAATATGTAAATATTGCATTTTTCAGTGTTATTTTTTAAAAAGTTGTTGAAATACACAAGCAAAATGCAGCAATAAGAAACATACAAGTACATAAATGCCCTCTTAATTATGCTAGACAAGATCTATTCGAAAGGTCTGATATTTCAGACATTTGTAAAGGGTTTCTTCAAATAAGGAGGATAGGAAGAAAAACATACAGATATCTTTCTGTCTCCACTGCAAAGTTGCTATCAGTAAATATGATTTTTGTCTCTGGTATTCTCTACAAAATGCCATGTGTTCTTTAGCAGAGTGCAGGATGGGGTGGTTGGAGGGGATTGGATGGCGTGGAAAGTGGGTCTTGTGAATGTAGGTCTTTGAGACAGTGTGTGTGGGTAAAGCAGGCTTACAGTAGTAATCCTCTTCACAGACACCCATCTGACTAGCAACAGGACGGGACCCAGACAGACACACACGCACGCCTCACGCATACACGTGTTTATTAGAAGGAAATCTGTTTTGGTTTGCCCTGTTTTGAGAAATAGGCTGTTTATGTGCCAACATCTCCAAGTGCATACTCGATACAGCCCTCTGATATCTGAAGATGTCTAAGTGAAGTTGCAATCTTCCAGTAAAGTTTTAATTTCCTTAGGTGTGGCACAAAATTCTTCTGCGATTGTTTGAATGCCGCATTCTTTTTGTTTTTATCAGCCCTTTAAATAAAGTTGCGCCTCCAGGAAACCGGACCCTCTGTTGACTTTATTGGTTCCTGAAGTTTGTCATTAGGGCTTCCTGGCTGTGATGTCATCAGTTTCTTAATGACAGAGAGGAAGAGGGACATTCATCCCCCAAATAACTCAGGAAAAACAGACAATTTTAAAAGGCATAATGAGCCTGTTGGAGCACAGACAGTGAGTTATGGCTCTGTCACTGTCTGACTCATTTCGTCTCGGGAGGGAAATGCTTTTAAGATCCGTGGCACAACATCAAAGTCCCTCAGTAATATAAAGTTAAGCCACTGTTGACTTTGGTTGTAATGAAGACAGAATCAAATTAGATGGGTTTTAAAGAATTGACATGTGGATCCATTCAAATAATCTTATTTGAATTATGCACTGAAAGGAAACATGAATGAATGAATGAGACCACCACAACTCCAAAGTAAGACCGGACAAGAAATATTATTTGTATTTTTTTTTTAATTATTATTATTTTGGCATTTCTTTGTTTTGCATTTATATTAAGCAAAGTGCATCTTATTTTTTTTTCTCATCAACACATTGCACAATACATAAATAATGATGCATATAAAACGTCTTCATATTTACAATTAATAATATATTTATATATAACATAAAATACATTTTTTTCGCTTCTTTAATTAAATCCTAGTCATTTATTAAACAAAAGTCCCGTCACAATTTTAGACTTTCTTCTTGTTTTAAATCCTTTTTTTTCCCGTGGAGAGAAGGGAAAAAAAAAAAAAGGAACGTGGGTGTAGTCTGTTTGTGAGGGCCGTTGAAGAAGACGGGGAAGGCTGCTGCTGCTGCTATCGGGTGTTAAAGATGACTTCCAGCCAGCACGGGCAACTACTGATGAACTGTCTGGTGTAGCACTGTCCCCAGCCTTTCACAAAGCTTATCTGCACTGTGAAGCCTGTGCGAGGCTGCTGCGTGAACTCGTGATCGTTGGGCCTCTGCAAGCTGCCGGCCTTGTCATAGTCAAAAGCTTTGATGGAAAATCCGGGGAACACCTTGTGCACCAGTAGCGTGCGCGAGTCCGGGTTATCCAGTGTGGCCGACTTAATGAAGATGGGATAGCAGCTGCGGTTGTAGACCCACACCCCGTCCGGCTCGCGCGTCAGCTGGATGCCATAGCCGATCTTGGCCCGCACCATCTGCACCAGCGGGGACTTGTTTTCTGAGCAGAGCTGGCCCAGGCAGAAGCCGTTCCCCTGAGGTAGATCATAGAAGATGTCCAGAGAGGGCTCCTGGACCGAGTAGAGGCGCCCGACACGTGTCTTCTCCTCCCAGTATGCCACCACGCACCAGTGGGCCCGCTCGCCAGACTCCTGCAATGCCAAGGAATCTGAAAGGAGAAAAGAGTCAAGAGAAGGAGTGGGTTAGATTCGAGAAAACACGATGACGCTGAAACATTAGGCAATAGAATACTCAAAAGGAGAGGAGAGTAAAGAGACATAAAACCAGAAAAGAACAGTGTTTTATAAACAGGCCAGCTAGTAAAAGTAGATCAAGAGGTAACGAAAAAGTCAACTATGTCTAGGAAAAACACTCCCAAAATGTATTAACACGTTGCTACTTCAGAACTGTTTCTTCCTCATTCCCTGTTTGGGAAATGGGGAATTTGCTTTTGTCAAGAGCCAAAGCTAAACTGTCATCCTCGATTTCTGCCACACAGGAAAACCATGTTGGAATTCCTGGACTTCAGACAAGAAAAACAACTCTGAGACACTGGCAGGCAAGCGTCCACACGCAGTACAATATTTATCTAGGCATTAAATGCTTATCTTCTGTCTGGCTCGCTGTATTTTTGTTGCGGCGTGGCCAACAATGTGCTGACGTCAACCGACTGTCCGATCGTCTCCCCGTCTCTCTCTCTCGATGGCAACGAGCTTCACCCCGCCGAGGAAATGATAGGAAACCGTCTTCGAATTTTTGCGTGACGGAGATTAACCTGAGATGGCAAGAGGAACTGGAAGGCTCCATCTCCCGTAAACACGTAAACCGTGTTTAGCCGACGAGCAAGGCGGGCTGTTAACTCTCAAAAACCTCCCGGTTGTCTGAATCGTTGACAAGCTAGGCCTCTGCAGTCTAAAGTTTCCCTTGAGCGTAAAAAAAAGTGTAGCGTTGGCCACGCTCCAGTTTCCAAACTCCCCCCCTCCACCACCCCTTAGAGTGCCTCCTGCGCCATGCCTCGCGCCCCCTCGCCACCCTCCCACCCGAACCCTTCATATCTCTATTCCACAGAAATCTGGCTCCTAGCTACTCCCAGAGAGAAGAGTGGGAGCCAGTCAGGCGCAAGGGAAATAGAGGGAGACAGAGAAGAGAGGGCGAGAGGAAAAGAAAGAGGGGGTGGGAAGGGGAGGGAAGGCTTTTCACATATTTTGACTGTTACTTTTGCAACTTTGCTTCCTGTCATGGTTTTTAGGAGCCTCCTGCGCCTTTTGGGGGGGGGGGGGTCATCTCATAATCGCCTCAACTTCTAACTGTTCGGCCATACTTCCCGTTTTCCTCACACACACACACGCATTTACAAAAATCCAGCCTCTGTGAGACATGCAAAGGTTAAAAAACGGTTTGGAAAGGGAAACAGATATGAAAAAAACAAATGGTCAGAGCCCCTCTCAGCTACAACCATCCTTCCCATTCAACTCAACAGCCACCCCAACCCCTCTTTCTTTAATCTGACAGTAGCTGTGAATGTAACCGGTAATTTGGAAGGTCCCGTCTGAGAAAAACTGCAACATTAATGTGGCAGGATCTGTGCTGGCCCAAGCCGACTTACCCCAGCCTGTCATTAGCCTTCATTAGAGGAAAAAAAAGAAAAAAAAGGGAGACAAAGACAACACCGGGGGAAGAGACAGAAACAGGAGGAGAGGGAAGGGGGCACCAAAAAAAAAAAAAAAAGGAGCATGCCTTCCATAAAACAAGAGCGGCTGAGCTCTTTGAAGTTGGTCTGAGCCGAGCCTTGGGGAGTTTATCGTAAATCCATCCTCGTGGGGTGCTGGGGGAAACTAAGTACCTAGCTCTCTACCTCAGGCCAAACTGGAGGAAAAGAAAGGTTCATCTTTGAGATAAGAGACAGAAAGTGCCATCTGTTTCTCCGAACGGTGTCACACGGTCTTGTACGTACAGGGGCTGATGGGCAAAGAGGACCGAGCGGACTGGACTTTCTTAGCAGCTGACAGCGGGCCTGCTGGCGGAGCTCACCTGTGGGGCCCTTGTGTGTTTGTTATTGCTGAGAGAGACAGGGCCTGGCGTCAGAGGTCATTAGAGCGGCTGCCTGTCTGAGCCTGTCATTGCAGCCTGAAAACACCCTGCTATTCAGGACTACACTAACTGCGTTTCACCCCCACCCGCTCCTTCCCCCATCTCCCTAGTCATCCTCCCCTCTCAGAAGCTCGCTCAGACTGCAGGTAAGCGAGAACCGCAGAAGAGAATAAAGATGAAAGGATAAAAAGTACGCAAGGCAGACAAACGGAAAAGGAACTTATAATAGAGGGGCCGGGTAGCAAAGCAGCGGGGAAAGTAGGATTCAAATCCTTTTATAGGTTAAAGCTGCACCACTGTATTTTTAAAAGAACACTACAAGTGCCGTCTTGCTGGACAGTTAAGTTAATGTCTGATCCAAGCTCTAGGAAACAGTGCATGCCACTCATAATCCAGCTCAAAAAGCCCTCACAGGTAAACAAACACCAACTTTCACTGTTCAGCAAAGCAGCAGAGCCGAAATGAGCCGAGATCCTTGGGGTGCTGCCTCAGGAAGAGTATTTTCGCAGGTTGTCTTGACAGCAGATGAGCTTACACCTCATACTGATGAACATTAAATGAACACACACATATACATGTATTAATATAGGTAAAAGACACACTCTAATCTGTGGGCCCCCGTATCGAGGTGCCTTGAGCGCGAGGCGAGACTCATTTAAACTGATTTAAATTTTTAACACGTTTTTTGCGAGGTGTCTGCCAGTCTGCCTCCTCGCGTTACCGTCTGACACTATTTCAGGTGCGTCTGGTGTAGGTGCGTGCGAAGCTGTGCCGTCAGAGCGCCTGTCCTAGCGTGTTTCCATCAGATACGGTCTCTGAAATGCTTCGAAGGCTGTCTGATTCTCTCGTCTGTGCATCCGTCTGCCCGTCCAAGTCTTAGCCCGTGCCTCAGTCTGCCTACCCCCACCTGCTCGTCTGCACCCTGTCCTTTCAGGCTTCTTCATCACTGGAGATAAGCTGGCTAGCTAGCAGCCCTCAGGCCATCTGTCACCCCAGCCCTTTATGTCCTGCCCCTGTCTGGCTGCTCTGTCCCATGGGGTCCACATGTAACCCCCCACCCCTCTACCCCAAATAGAAAAACAGTTTTCATGCTAGTTTACTAAGAAGAATACTAAAATGATGCTGCAGGATGTATGGGCTAATGTGAATACTGGTTATGAGCAAATCAGCATATTTCTAGCTGTGTTTTTTTTTTTTTTTCATGTTTGGTATTTAATGCTCCATCAGCTTGGAGATAAGTCCGCTGCAGCATACGAGGAAATTATAAATACGTGTTGTTAAATAAACATCCCATGCAGCGCAGCATTTTTAGCACATAATAGCAGATTTGGCAAATGGTCAGGGTGTTAGCTCCCCTGTGGTTTTTAATGGTCCCCAGGCTTAAAGAGCGGACGCCACGCTAGCTGAGACAATTGGACTCAGTTTGAAGGGAGGAGGGGTGGAGTGGGGGTGGCAGACTAGGTGCTTCTCTTACACAGTCTGCAAAGGTTAATCATTACCTCTGTCTGACTCCACACACACACACACACACACACACACACACCAAGTTGTTTCTATTCTTAGAAGTCAGCACTGTCACAGAATTACACGTTAACGCCATCATGGACACACACACACAAATAACCTCCAACCTTCTGTTCTGAACTCTACACTTTCGACATCTGTAAATAGCGAGGAGGCTCCTGAGAACCGTCTCGCATCGATCCCTGAGAGCTATGTGTGTGCATGTGTGTTTGTGCTTGCCTCAACTCGGACGTGTAATGACCCTGTCGTCATCACACACACACAGAGCGCGGCTGAAAACAGGAATGAGGAAGACATAAAGGATACAACACCGCTGGGGTGGGGGAAAGGGCCCTTCACGGTGCCTTATTTTCCAAGTCAACACCCTCTCTCAAGCAGGGGGGAAAGTCTATCCCAGAGGTCAAGGGTCAACCTTGAGGCATTCCTTTTGCCCTCTCTACCATGACATATATGCTCAACCCTGTGTGTTTGTGTGTGTGTGTGCCTGAAAGCCTGGCATTTCTCACTCCGTGTTCACAAAAAAATGTAGTCTCATTGATTTTAGTGAAGTGTAATCAACAGCAAACTTTCCGCCTTCTCACAACTACTACTGGCTGATCAGCTCACTTTTTTCACCGCAAGAGACAGAAATGTCAGCTGTTCTGCGTGTTGCCGTTGTCTCGCATTAGCACAGACCACAGATTATAGACAGTATACAGTCTGGCTTGTGTTTCTCAAGTGCTGAAAGATAACGACCAAGTCTACACTTGATTGTGATTGATCACTTGTTTTGCAGCAGAGCATGCAGCCATTAACAAAAAAAAGTCATTAACTTAGGCTAAATTATGTTATTTATCAACTGAATTGCACTGTTTCTTCAAAGAATACAAACTCAAGCTAACATTGCAATCTTAAAAAACAAGAAAGCGAAAGAAGACGAGAAAATGAAAAACCTGCAGGTCACCTGCATTACCCACAATGCAACTTGACATTTCTTGGTAAGTCCACACTGATGCTACCTCAAGTGATATAAGCCATTTATCGGGGTTGCATAGAGGGGGGGTGCGAATGTGCAAAAATGACTAATAAGGACATTTTCACCATGCATCAAGCAGTAAAACTACTTTTACTGCTTTAAGTGTCCCATTGTGTCAGTCGAATGCCACCATTTGCAAATTGAGAGCGAAGAAGGAGAAAAGATGCACCAAAAGGCAGATTAAGAAAAAAAAAGAAAGGAAGGAAGAGAACTGAAAGGCGGTGGGTTTAGTAGCAGACAGAGGAAGTGGTGCTTCAGAGTGGCAGGTTGGGTACGATGCAAAGTCTTACTCCTCCCCCTCTAGTTCAGGAAACATAAATAAGCCCCGATGGCAGGAAAACCACCAAGGGGAGTGGCACGGTTTTGCTATCAACAGATCTGACTCCTTGCAGAAACACAGATAGAGAGAATGAGTTGCAGACACGCCATCTCTAACATGAACCATCCAGCCACGACG
>VUQG01043528.1:0-24194 GCA_015106755.1 Etia nguti
GAATGAAATGAAGTGAAATGAATACCACAGAATGTACATAAGGTGCAGTTGCAGTCTGGCAGTGGGAGCAGTGTGACAGTTCAACTGTTTAGGAGGGAGATGGCGAGGGGAAAGAAACTGTCTTTCCCCACACAGCCTATCACATGACAGGGTGGGGATAGGTTTCATAATGAGCTCACCCGAATACCTCTCTTTGTAATTTAGCAGCCAACTCAATTGCTTCGATTTTAAAGGTGTAATATTTAAAAAAAAAAAAAAAAAAAAGTTCATTCCCAATTTTCATTTAATATAAGTCTTTGTAGTTTATTATGTATGTACATATACATATATTATATGTCTTCATATATCATATAATATAATTAAGTAATTATTACATAATTATTAACCTAAATAAATTTTGAGTAGCACATAAGTAATTTTTAAATAGATAAGAATGCAGATCTCACACTTACTTACTTACTCTTACTTAAGTAAGAGATCTCAATGTTTCATTTAAGGATTTTTTTTTATATGTATATATGCATGTAAAGTAAAATCCATATAACTGCGGTAGTGTACAAATCCATGAAGACTGTCTAAATAAGAAAAAATGTAATAAGAACTTGACCCCCGTATTTAAAACAGCAGCTTTTTAATTTTAATGTAATTTAATGTATACTTTATTGATCCCCGTGGGGAAATTCCTCTCTGCATTTAACCCATTCACTCTGTGAAGCAGTGGGCTGCCATTGGGCGCCCAGGGAGCAGCGTGTAGGGACGGTACCTTGCTCAGGGGTACCTCAGGGTAGCCGTTCAGGGGAATCGAACCCCTGACCTTCCGATCACAGGGCCAGCACTTTACCTACTAAGCTATCCCTGCCTATTTTGATAAATGGTTAGGAAAATATCATGCTGTGGAGTAGAGAGGACCCCAATACAGGATACAGGCAGAGAGGAAGAACAAAATCCAAAATTCAGAGAATAACTGAATAAGATCAGAACATGAAACAAATATCAGAGAAGGAGACAAGACAATATTCACAGAAAGAAATATAGAGACAAAAACAAGACAACACAAAGCAGAGTTGAAATGGACTAACAGATAAAGAGGAAGACAGGAGTGTAGCTTCTCTCTGAACCTCCCTAACAGGAGAGAAACAAGATGTGAATTAAACTAATACAAAGCATGAGAGTGAAACAGAGGCTGTTAGAAACATGAATACTAACACTTAACTGAATATCAGAAGCAAGGGAACAAACGGGGACCAAGGCATTAAAACAGAAAATACACAGGGGGTGATACAAATAGAAACACTGGGGAGACTATTATCACTACCAGTAATAATGCTATTAAAAAGACACGAAGCAGAACACAAGATAACACAAAATTGAAACAAAAACCCCTGGGGACGTGGGACCACGAGATAAAACAAAATAGATAAAAAATAAATGATCAGTTCAGCAAACAGTTTGACATTTTTATCAGTTTCTCCTGGACATAAAACTAATACACATAAAGAATATTAGAGCTCATGCAGCGTATTTGATCATGAGTTAGCGTTTGTTACACTACGGTTTCGAACAGTGACTATGGAAAAATACATGAGTTTGTAGGCATTATTTTAAGCAGCATCACTAAATCGTCTCACATGTCATAGTACACTTTGAAATGTCTCATACACTCTGAGTATTTTAATGACGTATGTCGCAGTGTTACTGAAGTCTTGTTCAGTTCTGAGAACTCTGCTACAGTTGGCAGCAGCATTAGTGTGGGATGGACTAAATCCTGTCCAATGTGAGCCTGAGAGCAACTAAGTTTCCTGGGGGAGTTTTGCTCATATTGCATAAAATCTGTGTCAAGCCTCCACTAAGGGGACTTCAGGGGAAGAGGAAGACGTTTCCTAACAGCTCACAGTTAGCCAGCACAAGCAAGAGGTGAGTTTTTATAGCAGGACAGATAACTGTTGCAGGCATGTTGCACGGGATGCGACTTTTTCTTGAATGCTTTATCAGGATTCACGTGAAGAGAAAGTCTTAACTCCCTTCTTCTTTTAGGATTTACAATGTTGTGTAAAATTCTTGAGCTACCCCTCACTTCTTTATATTTAACTTCCAAGGAGCCAGATGTTCTTTTCTGGAGATTTTCAAAGTTTTTCAGTCCAGTCTTTGTACCTGACTATTTTCAGAGGAATATTTCTTTTTTATTGATCCACTTAAAACTGACATATAAATCATTCAAGCATAAAACACATAAGAGACAGCTTAGCAAAGAACTACTTTAAATCTTATTTTTAGGCACAACCTACAAAAACCCCCCCACATATTCTGATAGGATTTCTTTAGTTGAATCTATAAAAATGTCAAAGATAACAGTTTCATAGACATAAAATAGCATTTTTTTGTAACAACAAAGGGATTTCCAAAGAGCTGTTAGCTGAAAGCTTGCCATATCTCGTCATGGTGTGCAGTCTCTCCTTAGAAATCTGAGGAAACTGGACAAGTGGAGGACAAAAGAAGAAATGTCATTCGTAAAAAATAAAACTACACAGGATCTGAGAGAAAAAGCCATTCTTAAGGGAGGGAAACATTGGGAACATGCTGAGGAATGCCAGATTACCCAAGAACTGGACTGAAAAGTGTGCACAGCCATCTGTAAATCACAGTGGAGGCTCTATCATGGTTTAGGCTGCACTTCAGCCAGTGGTTTTGGAGATCTTATCAAAACTGATGAAATTATGAGCACAGAAAAATACCATCAGACTTTGATTAACCACAGAATATTATCTGGAAAGAGACTAATTGGCAACGCATGACAATGATCCCAAACACACTGCCAGTGCAGTAAAAGCACACCTGGATAGACAAACACACACAGTGGAAGACTATCAGTGATGGACTGCCTCCAAAGAACCCGGACATCAACACTGTTGAAGCAATGTAGGATTGTCTTGACAGAGAATTTCTACAAACTCTGTGAATGTTTTATTTTGCACTATTTAATGTGTTTCTGTGTATATTTCCAGATGTTTCAGTAAATCATTGGATCTATTTCCCTTTATATCCTTTTATTTAAATTTAACGAAAAGAGGGGTGGCTCAAGACGTTTGTACTGATTTAGCACTGAAAGTGAAAACTAAACAGCTTAATTTTACAAATATTTCTTGTCTACTGAGGAGAAAACATAAATGCCATTATTTAAGCCACATTAATCACAATACACACCTACTGATGGAAACATTTGAGTTGTTTTCTTTGTCTTTAGACTCATGTATTACAGTCAGTCTGGCAGTTGACTGTTGACACAGTTTGGAGTCATCTGATATGAAAGAACTCTGCGTGTGACTGTGATTGGACTCAGTGGTTTTGCAGATCTCAGTAACATGAATGTGAAGGCTTGTGCCGAAACATCATAACATCATCAGCCACACTGAGGGTCTGGGACTGAATGAAATGCTCAGTGTGTCTGTATTTCAGGAAAATGTGAAGCAGATGACGTCTCAGATAACACTGAAACATTTTCAGACTCACAAATGTGGATTTTAACCTGCTTTAGCTGAGTCCATATGAGTCCTTATGTCCATAAAATAACCTTTATCAATGTGTTTTATTAACCTTCACTGCTTGTTTTGTTTTTAGATTTAATGGAGCGACGAAGTAACTTGCATTCACAAGATGATGCAGAGCCATCAGTCCTTATTGGTCGGGCACTGGTGAAGCTCCAGTATGCTGTATTCATTGGGATTTCACGGGCCCGGCAGAGACTCGTACAGGTCTCGATTGTGTTCTCATTTGTCTTCCTCCTCCTATGGATCGCTGCGTTTCTGTATGGGACTTTCTACTACTCTTACATGCCCAAGGCGACTTTTTCTACATCTGTGAACTACTACTACAGGTATGTATGTTGAGTCCCATCCAGCTTCTGTTTCTGTGGTCCGTTCTTTCTCATTTATTCATGTTTTGATCTCCAGGACAGACTGTGAATCTCCAGCTTCATTTTTGTGCTCTTACCCTATGGCCAACATCTCTCTGATCAGAAATAAAAAACATGTAAGTTCATCAGTTTACTCCATGCAGGGGACTTATTAGGCTTTTCTTTATTTTCTTTAATGTATATAGATGCTTATCCCATATTAAATATGTCCAAAGTCTTCAGAGGAAGAAAGTGGTCCTGAATGGGGAGGGGAGTGGGGAGGAACTAAAAGGGCTTGTTTCAGACAGTGAATTAATTTTAAACAGTGAGTCATGCAAAGCCACACTGGTAGACTCAGAAAATAAAAATATATGGCTGGAAATAAGCATAATTGTTCCCTTTTAGACATTCATTCATATTATATATATGTATATATTTATATGTATCCCAAGAATACTCATATGTTTTTTGTAATGTATATCGAGGTGCTGACATTCGGCCAGCCCTATCGGATGTCTTTGCAGCTGGAGATGCCGGATTCCCCAGCCAATCGGGAGCTGGGGATGTTTATGATTAAAACAACCTGTTTCTCTCAGGATGGAGAGCAAGTGGCCTCCTCTGCTCGCTCTGTAAGCGGCACTCATGCTCACTCAGCACCAGCGTGTCTACATGCAATCAAATAGTGTACCTTTAACAGCTACTCCAGTGATTCACTGCTGCACTGCTGTGTGTTTCTCAGGGAAAACAACAGCTGTCTGCCTCCAGCTCTCGCTTTGTGAGTACAGTGCTGATGCATGCTAACCCTTTTAATCACACAACCTGCTCAGAGCCAGATAAGAGCTGCTTATGGCAGGTCTTCCACTGGGTCAGGTCATCCCAGTGCTAAGGTTAATCAGATGACAGGACAAAGATGTGACATGACAGTTTAGAAATACGTGATGAATATGTGACATGGACCATGTGATTCAGCACAGGTACTCAAACACTAAAGCATTTTTTTAAAATGTAACAGAACAAAATTATAAGAGTTTTGTTTTAATCATTTACACATCTCCATACTTTCTAGATGCATGTGTCTAATTTACAAAAAACCCTGGTAAGTTAATCCACAACCGCCATGAACAGCCTATTGGTTCATGGGTGTAGTATAAACTCATGAGCATCCCAGCCTGCATCCGTTATCCTTTCTTTAGAATTCAACACTAAAGACCTTTTGCACCGACTTGCACATTTGTAAGAAAAGAGCAAAATTAATTCATCCCAGAGTCTGGATAATAATATGTGCACTGTAAGTGAGAGTTATTGTGCTGTGCTGTTGTGGTCAGAGCATACTGCGATACCGCTCAGACCTGCTGAGGACGCTGGGAACGCTGCTGTTCCTCCCGGCCTTTTTGACTGGAGCAGCTGAGCAGAAACAAGTGCTGGAGGTGGAGCTCTTCTCAGACTTCACAGACAACCCAGTGAGTCCTGCATATAGAGATGTTAGATAAAAAGGGAGTAGGGACCAATAAGTAGGACAGGGATACAGGGGAGCACATGTTAATACGGAAACAGCAGGTGAATATTTAACTGACACCTAATTAACAAGTTTATTTTCCTTCCCTGTTCAGTATGCTCCCTCAGTCACGGCTGTCATCGAGATCATGTCCAGCAAGGTGCAGATATATTCATCTGACCTCTACATTCATGCTCATTTCACTGGCATAAGGTGAGAACTGCCCACATAATGCACGCATTTGCTTGAAAAAAGAAGAACGTGTTGTAACATTTAAACCTCCTCCAGGCCCCTCTGTGTACTCAGATTGCAGGGTTCTCTTCACAGTCTAAAGCTATTTGATAACTGTGATGTATTCAAACTATCATATGGAGCACAAGTGATAAAATGTCACTATTTTAGAAAATTGCTTCGACGGAGAAGGAATCATACCCAGAAGATTACCCTGGTACTAAAATGTAGGCAAAAAGGAAACCTTTCATGTGCTGCGATTGGGATAAAGACGCTCAAAAGTTTACCCAAAAGGCACAAAATGGATGATAAAACATCCACCCATGTTGATGCTCAACATTGGTGATAGAATATTTGGAGGTGACGCTTTGAGTAGCTGGACTAAAAAGGATGAAAAGATCAAAACTATTGTGTTCTGTCGTAAAAATGTCATGTGACTGTTTCTGTGCTTAAGAAGTTTTCGACCCATTCATATGTACCTCGAGGGCTTACTTCCAGGAAAATGTTTATAGTATGAAGGCAAAATTTTGAATGGTTCATTAAATATACCGAAGTTATTGTACAACCCCCCCCCAAAAAAGTTTTTAGTTTTTTTTCCTGTGAATATCTGTCAGAATATGGCATTTTGTGAGATTTTCCCCAAAATCGTGGGTCGGTTACTTGACAGAGATATAACAATGATAAGTCAAGGCACCAGTGGCTCTGCTTTCACTCGTGGTTTATGAGGAATGAAGCAGAACTCACATTCAGCTCAATAACTCCACAATAAATGGAACAGAAATATGATGTGGACATGAAAGAGACACACATTTCTCAGAAGTGGCTCTGAAAAACTTGAATACAATAGATGAAATCACAAGCAATGTTCTACTTCAGGTAGCAGTGATCCTCATCTTTGTTAATCGGCTGCCAAACTCAATGACCCCACGTCCCCGACACCGTGACGTAGACTTTGGTCCAGTCCCGGTGTCCACACTCAGAGACATGCAGACTTTGAGATGCATTACTGCTAAGTCTTTGAGAGCCATCATGCATTTGAGGCGTCTCTGGCAGACAGTTTGAGTACTTTTTGTCATGGTTCTGGCTCAGGTTATCCAGAGTTTCTTGGACCTTTGAAGTTTTGAAGTTGCATTGAATTATTTCTTCTTTGTGATCCCGGTTTGTTTAATGTTTATATTAATTTTATGTATTCTTGTATTTAGTTTTGCTCCTAGTTTTTAAGTAGCTTCATCGTTTGGCTCTTGCTTTGAATTGTTGCTTCCTTTTTATTTTTATATATATATATATATAGAGAGAGAGAGAGAGAGTTGCTGTCTCCCTCATTGTCCTTGTCAGAGTCTCGGTTCACTTCCCCCTAACATATCCCAGGTCCAGTGCTCCATTTTCCTAGTGTTTATTCCCAGTTTATGCTTCTGTAAGTAGAAGTTTTTCTGTTGCTTTTTGTATTTTGGTCTTTGTTTAGTCTGCACTACACATTCAGGACACTTTTTCCTCAGATTTATCTAATATTTATCTGTTGCCTCACCAGATACTTGCTGTACTACTTCCCCGTCATATCAGCCATTGTGGGCGTCTCCAGTAACTTCATCTTCCTCAGTTTCATCTTAGTCTTCAGCTACTTAAGGCGGCTGTTTCAAGTGAAACCACAGCGGGTGAGAAGAGAGGCCCATGACTGCAAACAGACAGGGCTCTAAACTTGAATTATCAGATTTTTCCTTCCTGGTCATACTCACCTGTCACTGAGTTCCTTGTTGCTTACAGTTCAGAATGAATGGGACAGAGGAGAACAACCAGCAAGGGGAGGAAAGACCTGTCCCTGCAGGTACATTATTATTTATTTTAATGCATGTATAAACTAAGTGGATTAGTTCAAGAATGTGATCTACTGTGCTTGACTACTGGATCAAATTCTTTGACAGGCACTGCAGAAATGCTGGGTCCCTTCCATCAAAACCCCACAGACGTGAGAGAGGAGGAGCCACATTTTCATGTTGGAAATGGCACAGAGCAGCAAAACAGAGATACAATTGGTCAGGGAGAAATAAACGAAACAGAAGCAGCCTGAGGTGACTGATAAAGGAGGAGGAGAATGTGTGGAGAACAATCATGATAGTGTGATGTAAAGATAAATATTTAAGGCCAATATGTGGTTGAAAATGATGAAGAAAATCCATTTTATGTAAAAGCCACAAAGAAACCTTGTCATTATGAGAAAAACAGGGTGGAGTTTCATTTCTTGAGAATATGTTAGACTGAAAAAAAAAAAAAGGTTTTATTCGTTTGAGTATTTATAGCCACCACAAATAAGTCACTTACAAATGTTTTTATACTCGAAACAAAAAGACATTTGCTCTGATATAAAATAACACATAATTACAATGATCAATGTTGTAGTTGCTGGTAACACTAATCATACAGACAAAGTCTGGAGGCAAAGTAAGAGGGGCAAGGCCGGGGTGGTTTGGAGATGTGCAGAGGAGGAATAGTGGATATACTGGACAAAGATGGAAGTGCCAAGCAGGAAGAAAATAGAAAGATCTCAGAGGAGGTTCATGGATGTAGTGAAGGGGGTACATGCAGAGGGATAGTTTGAGGTAGAGGCAGATGATACCTTGAGGCAACCTCTGAAGGTATAAACTGAACACGACTGAAAAAAGAAAAAGAAGTTACCTACACATCCATCACCCCTGTGTTTCAGTGGCACATTAATGCAAGATGTTTATGTTAATTTACAATTAGATCAAATCTTTTCAAAATACATTAGTGCAGCTGAAAGCTGTTTTTGGTTTTGGGAGGGGTTTTAAATACAAGTAATTCATTTAGCTGGTTGACTGCATGAAGCATTACCATTAAAAAAAAAGACCTTTTTTTCAAACTGAGTATTCTTGTTCTAAGAAATGAGGACTATTTAATGTGAAAATCAAAATCAGTGACGCTTTTATACACTGGTGTTTGCTACTCCTTTCACATAACAGTCTGAACTGGCTCTAACCAGAATCGAAACAATGTGGGAAACTCCAGCGAAGTATGAGGACAAGTACATTTAGAACAGATCTCAAATTTTACAAATAAACACTTCACAGATCAACTCAACAGACAGCTTCTTTAAATCCCCCACAAAACAGCAGAAACATCAGCAGCATCAAGTTGAGGGGACAGCATGCCAGAAATGGCCGAAGACAGACTCAAACCCCAGCTCCTGCAGTAGCCTTTCAGAATATTGGTTGTCTGCTTAACAGTGAGCCATACTGTTACCCCACTGCAAGTTTTTTAAGCAATATTTAAAAAGAAAACCCACACCGTGTCTCCTTAGCTTGGGACAATTACATCCATCAACATGCACTTATTGGAAAGTTTATTGGTTAAACTTTGCTAGTTCCAGGTTGGATCTCTTTTCAGATCTGCCTTAATCCAACAAGATATTGGACATATCCTTCTGAGATTTTGTTCTATATTTACATGATAGCATCACACAGTTGCTGCGCATCAGTGGTGTAAATCTCTCGTTCCAGCACATCTTAAATATGCTCAAATATGCTTGAGATTTAGTCACTGTTGAGGCCATTTGAGTACAGTGAACCTATTGTCATGTCCAAGAAACCATTTTAAGATTATGTGATCTTTGTGACACGGTGTGTTATCCTGCTGAAAGCAATGATCAGAAGATGGGTATACTATGGTCACAAATGGGTTGACATGGTCAAAAACAATACTCTATAGGCTGTGGCATTTTAAGCAATGCTCAATTGTTACTAAGGTGCCCAACATCTGCCAAGAAAATATCCCCACACCACCACCACCCTGAACTGTTGTTACAAGGCATAATGGATTTATGCTTTCATGTTGTTTATACCAAATTCTGATAATAACTTCCAAGCAGAAATTGAGACTCATCAGACCACGCAACGTTTTTCAATCTTTTATTGTCCAGTTCTGGTGAGCTGGTGTGAATTGTAGCTTCAATTTCCATTTCTTAGCTGACAGGAGTGGCACCTGGTGTGGTCTTCTGCTGCTTTAGCCCATCTCCTTTAAAATTCAAGTGTTCTGTGTTCAGTATTGCTCTTCTGTATAAGCGGTTATTTGAGTGGCTGTTGCCTTCATATCAGCTCAAACCAGTCTGTGACTCTGACTTCAACAAGGCATTTTCACTAAGACAACCATGCCACATTCAAAGTCACTGAAATCACCACTTTGAACTTCAGCAGGTCGTGTTGACCATGCCTTACCATGCATAAATGCACTGAGTTGTTGCTATGTGATTAGATAATTGTGAAAATGAGCAGTTAAGGCTTTCCTAACAAAATAGTCAATGGGTTTATTTCAAAGTAATATGTAATTATAACAAAATACATGAAAGCAATTCTACATAATAACTGTAAGAATTTCTCTTTTCATTATGCTGTGAAATGTTGGACTGTGGAGCTGGTTTTTTTTTGTAACTCTCATGTATGGTGAAAAGAAATGATGAAAAACAACAAAGCAAACTGTGCATCGTTTTCTTATTACACAAATAATACATTTTTTTGCATTTATTCACTGGAATGCTGTGTAACTATTTAAATAAAACACTGTAAAACACATTCATTATTGGAGGGAGGACACCGTATTCCTGGATGTCCTCTTGCCAGTGGCACTCTTGGCCAAATTCCAGCAGCTGTCCCTGAATGAAGCTCTGGAAACTTAACAACGTCACTGCATGCAAAATTTGGCACCAGCAGAGAGAATGGGAACGGGATGTGGCTCACTGACAGGCACACAGCTTTGTGTAACTGAAAACTTGCAGGTGGAGGACACGGGTTAGGTAAGTTAGATACACGTGAGCATTTAATGCTGCTTTTTTTTTCAATTTGTGTCATTTAAAAAAAAAATATTGTCGTTCTAGTGATTTTTAGACTCTTGAATGCATTTCCTCAAACATGTTCAAAACTGTGCATCTGTTGTAAAGATTTTTACTGTTGTACAAGCACATGTTGGGCTCACATCCGACACAAAGATGGACACTACAGATGGCAACCACACAGAGGGGATAAAGATGGAGATAGAGAATCAGCAAATTGTAGAGAATGACTGTTTTTCCACCTTATTGGATAAGACGCATCAACATCTGTTAATCAGCGACAGGCCGTCGAGCAGCTGCAGGATGGTCAGATTAAGACCCAGACCCAGTCTCCAGTCAACAAAAAGCTTCCCCCCTTATAGTCAGTGCATAGGTGGACTGGGAGAGGATGACGAGTCGGATGATCAGCACAATTCAGACATGGCTTGCCAGGCGTATGCCACGAATGAGAAGGAAGACAAAAGAGAGGAACTTCAAAGCACAGAACGAAAGGAAGAGCTGACTGCAAGATCTCCAAGGGACTGGCTAAAGGCAAAATGGAGGCTCAGGAGGAAGGAGAGGTCAGGGGGAAGCTTTGAGGTCGATCCAGACAGCTGCGAGAGAGGAAGGTGGAGTGGGAAAAGAAGGGTGGAGGAGACTGAAGAAAAAGAGGAATTTGATGATGATGATGAAGAAGGATGTGCAAATGCTGAGGGGAAACACTGGAGAGGTAGAAACTCCAGCTTTGAGAAAGTGAGGAAAGAAGAGGAGGAAGACGAAGATGGGAAATCGACTATTTCAGCAGTAGAAGGAGATACGAAGAGCAGCCGGGAGACCCCAAAAGGGAATGATGAGGAGGAACTGCCAGGAGTGACAGAGGGGTCCACAACACAACAGTGGTCCTCCCCACATCCCATCCTCTCCAAGCTTCTGCACTCCTCCACCTCCTCCTCCTCTTCCCTCAACCTTTCCTCCGCAGAGAGCGACGAAGTCTTCAGTGAAGGAGAGGATGCTGGGTCAAAGAGGAAGACATTCAGGAAGGTGAGAATATCTGAGAACAACACATTATACATAGATGCAGCTTTAAAGTATGTTCTCATTTTGGGGGGGAGGGGGCTCCTGGCTGATACACTAGCAATGGCTCATGTGTCTGGCTGCTCTGGTTTTCCATGGAAGTAAAGTAAAACCATATTTCTCAACTGTTCTTTGCACCTGTGGTTCTGCTGATTTGCATGGGCTTGAAAGAGGACTTTGACAAAGTCAGATTTGAATGGTGTTTGCATGCCTGGCTGCTGCCGCTGCTGCAGATATGAGAGTAAAGACTGAACAGAGGGAGGATGATAGGAAGCACGCTCTAAATACAGTGTGTCTGCATTGTCAGACACTGA
The DNA here is from genome assembly GCA_015106755.1 of Etia nguti. Classification (NCBI taxonomy): domain Eukaryota; kingdom Metazoa; phylum Chordata; class Actinopteri; order Cichliformes; family Cichlidae; genus Etia; species Etia nguti. The sequence goes on from VUQG01043528.1 coordinate 11,820, forward strand.
ATAGCAGACAGTCGGCTGTAGCAGGCCTGAAGAGTTTACAAAACATTTTAAACTAGCATGGTAACATTTAATATGGAAGCGTGTATGATTTGAAGAACTTAAATATGATGTAATAGAGACATTTCCTCCAAACTACAAGCCTGTCATTTTGTAACAGTGCGCTACTAAACACGCTTGGCTCAGCTTCAGCTGCTTTTGGGTTTAGGTTTTTCATTGGCTACGTGTGTGTCTGTTAGAGACTGTTTTGTGTATATACAAAGTAGATCGTAACTGTTGAGGAATGTTCTGTTTGTTGAAAACAGCTGTTTGGGATACTGTTAGAGTACATTTTTCAGAGTTTATTAAGGCCACATGACTACACAGCTCCCCGAAGTGGGAAATCAAAGAATTTTATGTGGTCATTTTATGCTTTTGTCAAAAGAAATGTACAAATGAACCATTTCCAAATTACGGAGAATTAAAGTTCAACGTGTCTCCATAGCTATTATTTGACTGTGAATGTTTTGACATTTCACGGTAGCAAACGTCCGTAAAAAAAACACATGCTTGCCGCCAAGCTGCCATGGCTTAAAAGAAACAAGCCGCTGTTGATTTTATTAATGACATCTCTGTTTTTCCTACTGTGACAAAGCAAGTTTAGCCCTTCACACTAACAAACCGGCTTACCCTGCTTCTTTTTGCATGCATGCTGCTATTCCTGTTGTAGGTAAATTCGGCACTCTAAACTCCCTGCAGGTGTTTGTCTTTGTGCTTTACACTTTATCAATAAGGTAACCTACCTGTTAACAAAGAAATGGCAGGTATTCTGCACACCCTGAACAGGCCTTAGAGATAATAGTTGTTGGATGACTAATAGACAGGAATGCTCCTCTCACATAACATGCTTTTCTTTTTATGCCTCAGTGCCGCTCCTGGAAAACCTTCCTGACCATGATGCACTGGTCTATGAGCCGGCAGAGCTCCTGGGTCCAGCTGGCTGGACATCAAGGCAAGTGTGTTACAGTTTCTTCCACACAGACACATGCAGGCTTTCAGAAATCAGCGTGAACACATTTCCAAATGATGCTAGCTATGATGCTAGCTAACACATTGATGTTTATATGATTGCAAAGCTTTCCAAGAGGACATTTTTGACTTGTAAATATGAACTGAAGTCACTATAGGATGTACTGTATGTCATCACCACTGCTTGCCGGCATTAACTCACATTGGCTCATATGTAAATATCCATGTGACTGTGCATTATGTCAGCTCTTCAAAGACTTTGTCATTGTTTTTGTTTGTGTTTCAAAAGATGCTTTATTAGGACATGGACTAGTCATTGAACAGTGGATGGTTAAAACCAGGAGACAGTGAAGATCAGTATTACTGATCTATTACTGATTACTGAGGTGCCAGTCTTGAAAAAGTTTAGTATACTGAACTTAGGCAGTACCCATCACGCTGCTTCCTTGACTTATTGCCTTATTGATTGTATGGGAACAATAATTTCATCTCTTCTTGATGTTTGCTGATGTCATCAGGTAACTTCCAGGTCAGTAAAGGGGGTGAGGTGCTGAAACTGTACAGTGAGGTGGAGGCAAACTGCCTGGATTGCCTGATGAGAGACCCGTTGAGACCCTTTGTCCCACAGTATCATGGCTTGGTCACAAGAGGGGAGCTCTGCTATATCCGCCTGGAGGACCTGCTGAGTGGCCTGAAGAGGCCTGTCATCATGGACTGCAAGATGGGAGTCAGGTAATGCGTCCTCTGCAGGTGACTGATTGCAGAAGATTTAGCTTTCAGCTAAATGAAGGGCTTATTGAGTTTTCTAGGAGAGAAAATGTCAAGATTTCAGATTTTATGAATAATAAGCTACGCTGGTTTTAATGTATAGAAAGGGTATTTGGGAATAAAGTGTTTATATCATGTTCTTGCTATGATGACTAACATCTGCTCACGGAAGCTTATTTTTATATCGAATCCCAAAAAACTGACAAAACATTAAAACTTCGACATCCAGTTTGTATCTGGTCTTGAGCTTCTGGTCATTAAGACCGATCCTTGTCAGCAGACTGATAAGGGAACTGTCGTTTTAAATGGTTCAAATACGTCTTAGTGTCCACAAGGAATTAATTGAGTCTTACCTTCAAAAACCTTAAAAGCTTTGCAAAAATCTCATCTTAAGTTCCATTATTAGGCTGTTTTACATTGCTAAATGCCTTAGGTGAGACCTCAGCATCTAAAATCACATTTTCTGCTCAGGGCCATGAATTCAATGATGTACCACTGTGATATACCACAGTGTGTGAATTTCACTCACTGTGGTATATCACATCATTATTTGCAGTCTGATATTGGTGTTTTTGTTTACAAAGTCTGCATGATCCCTTTGTCAAAACTAAATATCTAAATTTTCTTTGCTAGAACTTACCAAGAGGACGAATTAATCAAAGCTCGTGTCAAAGCTACTCTGCGGAGTGATATGTACCAGAAGATGGTGAAAATGGACCCTTCTGCTCCGTCAGCAGAGGAACATGCACAGAAGGGAGTCACCAAATGGCGCTACCTTCAATGGAGGGATTCAACCAGTTCTACGTCCACGCTGGGCTTCAGGATAGAGGGCATAATGGTAGGAGTGAAGGCCAGGAGAGGAACTGCACTGTTTATGTTTATTAAAAGTATCAGTTTATGTCTTATACAGTATCTGTTTCTGTCTCTGTGAGTCAGATGGAGGATGGCAGCATCCAGCGGGACTTCAAAAAGATTCAGACTTTAGCTCAGGTCACTGAGGCATTGCTTTACTTCACCAGGAGCCAGCTGGACACTCTGGTCAGTTCTGCTAACATGTAAAACTTTTCCTTTAGAAAACACACCTGAAATCATGTCAAAGTAAGAAACCTCAAGTGGAGCCATACCTGGTGAGGACTTACATCTGCCGTGACCTGTCGGGGTGGTAGGGGAAAGTGTAGAGAAATGCAAAGTACTTGCAGTGTATACCTAAAGACACTTACCAGACCAAACTACACAGGAATTGCTATTGACAGATTTTAATCAAGATTTTGAAAGAATAATCCAACACTGACCACTTTACAAAATAAAATTAGCAGATAAAATGTAAAATTACTTTTGGAATTTCTGCTCATTCACATGTCTCACTCTTCTTAATTTGTGGAGAAAGTGGACCTGCATTTTCTGGCAGAGCTGTGACCATACCAAAGGCATCGTCTTTCTTCTACAAACAAGAGTGAAACAGTGTCATGACTTGTAGAACGTGGGCCAATCCAGGCACGAATGAACTAAAAATGATTAAGGATGTTGACAGATAATCCACAAAAGGGAAAAAACCCACAAAGTCCAAAATATAACTGAAAATATACAAACATACAACTTGAAAAACACACGAGGACAAGGAGACAGCAACAATTATCACACAGGGGTATTTGGGGAGGAGGAGACCCAGCTGAACTAAATCAGAACAACACCACATGGGAGGGCACACGACTATCAAAATATTCTAGGATGCAACTAAAGAGAGAGCATCAAACACAGAAGTGGAGACTTAACAACACGACACAAGGAACACGGGCAAGGTGGGAATAAACTAAAAGCAAGGAATAAAACAAGGATGATCAATAACTATAAACAAAACCAGGTGGTGAGCATGAACGGAAGACTCTAATAAAAAGGCAAAACTTAAAATGAGTAAACTTGAAAATCTCGTAAACAAGGCAAACACGAGGTAACACGAGGTAAGCAAAATGAGAAACAACTCAAACGTAAATCATACTTAAACCCAAAAGGAAACTAAAACTCTGAAAACTCAGAACCCTGAAGAGACCCAGGGATAGTGACACTGAGTGCTTAGAGCAGCCTACAGCCCAATTGCCTGCACATACACTGACCTCGTTATCTGAAAGCTTTGCCCATGTCTAAGCTGATCATCCGCTGTTGTAACTGCAAAAACAAGGAAAAGCATAATAGATCCCATTTAACATTTTATTTATCATAGCTTCGCCATTTGCTGTTGCTAAACATCTTCACCCATGTGTTTTCTCAGAAAGCGTACCACTCCAGACTCCTGGCCCTGAGTGACGCACTCAAGAATTCGCCATTTTTCAGAACTCATGAGGTTGGTCTACATGTAGAGATGAATCTTGTTCAATTGTGCGATAAATAAAAAACACATGAATTCATCATAGCCACTCTTACAATGCGTTTGTATTTTTTAATTGATCAGGTGATTGGCAGCTCGCTTCTCTTCGTCCACGACCACAGCAAGGCCAGTGTATGGATGATAGACTTCGGAAAGACGACGCCTCTGCCTGACTCACAGGAGCTCCGACACAACATCCCGTGGTCTGAAGGTAGTAGGGAGGATGGCTACCTCATCGGTCTGTCCTCTCTCGTCACATCCTTAGCCCAGGCCATCAGCGTGGCCTCCTGGCAGCAGGAGGAGGGCTGTGAGGAGGAGCAGATAAGCCCGTGAATGTGCATTTTTGACAGTCATTACACAACTGGATGTGTAAGTGGATGAGACGGACAAATCGAATGGTGTTACACTTGGAACTGTTTCATTCACTGGGAGAGACGACAGGAGGAGGATTTGTCAATGGAGATTGTGTCTTCACGGGCTAAGGAACAGGAACAAGGGACTTCAATGTATCAAAAATCCATAGATATGTGGTTGTGCATCCGGTATGTACATACTCTGACAGTTAAAGCTACTATGTTACAAAGACCTTTTTTTTTTATCATTCACAAAAGACAGACAATCCAAGGAACATCTACAGATCAGCGGCGTGTCCAGAGAAGGGGCATGGGGTGGGAATGACCCTGCTGGAGATCTGTTTACAAATGCTCCTGCCTTGTTTGTTTTAATTTGGTTGGTCTGCATAAACAAAAACAGCTTACCTTTGTTGCAACATATGTTAAGCTCATTTAAGGTATCTCATTATGCGCACATAGGCTGAACAGCCTCGTGCTCTACCTTTTTTAAGACAGTATGTGTAAAAAACACGGGTTAAGTACAGATTAAGCTATACTGATGAAAAAAAACACAGCCACAATGTTTGTATTGTATTATTATACTGTTTGTATTTGGATTATTTAGACATGATGCAGCTGAAATGTTTTTCACAGTTTTATAGGCTATAAATAACCTCACATATATAAAAAATTAAAATAAGAATGCTTCTTTTTGTTGAGTTTTTATATATCTATGTTACTATTACCATCATCTTATATAAAATGATCAATGAGTTGCAGACATCCAAGTCCAAATAGAAAGACTATGATATGCAAAAAAAAAAGTAAATAAATAAATAAAATGGTAAATGGCAATGAGAGTTTAACAACTGAAATCTCAGGGCAGTCAAATCCATTTGATTAGAAATCGCAATGCAAAAAGCAGGTTGAGTGGAATATTTCAGTGAGATGGATTGGTGCACCCAAAAAGCATATATATGTATTACACTGCATGAGGCAGTGGTGAGGTGTTCAGCTGAAGTGACAGATGAGTTTAAGGTGGGGGAGGGATCGGCTCTGAGCCCCTTCTTGTTCGCAGTGGTGATGGGCAGGTGGACAGATGAGGTCAGGCAGGAGTCTCTGTGGACTCCTGCCTGACCTCTTAGACATTATGATCTGAAGTGAGAGAAGGAGGCAGGCCGAAGAGAGCCTGGAGAGGTGGAAACAGGTGTAAAAGTGAAGCTGCAAGAAACAAAGGTAAGGTGGATGAGTTTAAATATCTAGGGTCAACCATCCAAAGCAACAGACGGGGCACAAGAGAGGTGAAGAAGAGAGTCCAGGCAGAGTCGAGTGGGAGGAGATGAGTGTCAGGGGTGATTTGTGACAGAACGAGAACAGTGAGAGTGAAAAGGAAGGTTTACAAGATGGGAGTGAGACACTGGTACTGACAAAAATAGAGGAGGTGCAGCTGGAGGTGGCAGAGCTGAAGGATGGACAGTATTAGAAATGAGCACATCAGAGAGACAAAGTTACAGAGGCAGGGCTGACATGATTTGGACATGTGCAGAGGAGGGATAGTGGGAAAAAAATAGGAGGAAAATATTAATGGAGAAGGGTTGGTGTGACAGATGAGGATGCAAAGGGTTGAGTGAGATGGAGATAGATATCCACAGTGGCAATCCCTAAAGGGAGCAGCCAAAAGAAGAAGACTGAATGATATGATTTGTGCAAATCTGAAGTTTTGTTAAAATAATGCTGAGTGTTTAATTTAAAGTAAGGCAAATAATATATAAGTGAAAAGTATGCAGTAAAACAATTACAATTCTTAACCCTATGAGGTCTAACACATCATCGGTGGTCCGAACCCTAGGCTATCACAATATGTTTTTGTTTCTCACTGACGTTGTCTGTCAGAGGATAACAAAAGTAATCATACTAACTTTACTTTTTAAATTCCTTTTTTTCTTTTCTCCAAAAACAAAGCGTTAAGACTCAGAGCTAGGGTTAGGGTTTCCACAGATTTATGTACTTTAATGGCTATATTAGCTAAATTCAAGAACATTTTTGTGTTCAAAAGTTTTGAAAAATAGAAATATCTGGCCCAAGAAGAGACAGTATTACACTAACATTAAGACATCATAATCAGCATTTTACTGGTTGTAGACGTTCAAGATGAAACTTTATAGTTTTAGTAATTAAAGGCTCAATCTACTGAAAACATATTTCGCTTATTAACGTGACAATTCTGAAACAGAGACCACAAATTATGACGCAAGAGTTTGCAGTAATGTTTTGGAGCTGTTATTATTGACTACTGTTAAAAATGAAAATGACTAAATTTGGATTTTTTTTTAGTTAACAACAGGAAATACAGCAGAAAAATGACATTTTTCCCCCTTTTGTTATTCATACCACGTTTAACAACCTAATAATAATTCGTGTTTAATTGACAAGTAGAGGCCTTAATTACATTAAGTTAATTACTTTGTTAATATTAAAACTATTTAAGCCAAATATCTATTTTTTAAAAAATGCCATAAAAATACAAACTCTTACATATTATGCAAAATATATTTTTTAAAGTATGTTAATATTGTGGCAGTTTAAGCGCTCAGGCTGCAGTAGTTAGACATTAGAGCTTCATTTCGCCAGGTGGCGCCATGTTGTTGGTGGATCTGGAGAAAGGTGAGCGGGACAGACCGACTGACAAGAGCTAAAACGAGACGTTTTCTGTACTTTTATGAAAAAAAAAAAGAAGGTGGTAAAAGAAATTAGCGGTAAATATTGAACCTGGGCCTGGCAGGATACGCAGCCAATGTGAACGGTAGCTGCTAGCTGCAAGCTAACCTTAGCTTCTGCTCACAAAGTTGCCCAAAAAGAAAAAAAGCATCAACTTCAAATTTCGCTCAAGAAGACTGACATAGAATCTGGTACTGTTTTGAAAAGGCGTTTTTCAAGGAGAAAGTAAGTTTTTCTAGGGGATTAAGTGGTGTTGAATGGGCCCAGTGGTCATGTTTCAGAGGAGCTACCCCAACCTGGCCGTGGTGACACATGTGGTGAATGATGGTAAGTCTGACTCCCATTATTATCTCTGCTTCGATTAGCCCGGGTTTACATCACCGTCTAATCGCTTACACTTGCCTATGCCTCGTGTTTGAAACAGACATTGTGAATGATATTGCCTGAACGTTGAATATTTGAAAATAAATAAGCATGCTACCGAGAAGGAGGCTGTTGCTGTTGTTCACCTTGTCAGAGAAATTAGATGGTGGATGCTAGCGGAAGCCTTCAGGCCAATATTTTTAATGCATATATTTATATTTGCATATTTATATTTATTATATTTATTATTTCTTTATTTAATATATATTCAGTTGCAGTTTGGTTACTTAGGCAAAAAAAAAAAACACCCGCATGGTCACGATTTGTGATAAAAACACAGTTTGTACAGCTGAGCCTATCCTAAAAGTTCATTTGCCCTTTCGCTGTAGGTATTAATACACAATGAGTACCGATAATGGCTGCATTCCGTTTATGGGAGGTCCTGGTTTTATGCTTGATGTTCAGTGGCACAAACAATAGAAGTGAGTCATTAATATCACCTGTTTTTTTCTTACTTTTACAAGTCAGTCTTTTGTGCACATGTTACGGGAACTTTCCAGTTCTTTGGAGGATTACTGACAGCTGGTCAAAACAACGTATGAGATATGATTTGTGCAGCGCTGAAATGAGAATAAAAACTTCTGTAGGTTTAGGAAATGACACGTCTAAATGAATCTTATGTGATTCTGTTTTTATCAAAGGCCTCAGTGTTGAAATTATTATTTTCAAATTCAAAGAATATAGTTTTTAGAAGTGTCAGATTAAGACGTCTTAAAAATCAATAGAAAATTTTAGTTATAAGGTCCTTTGAGTCTTATTTTGCCCTGTACTGTAATATACAATACAGCACGTGTTAACATACCCTTACTTTCCAGTTCATCATGAAGCCTAAAGTAACCATCTCTGAAGTAAATCTGCCCTTCATGAAGGTCATGACGTTCTGTTTTGAACTGTTTTAGTGGATGTTTGTGGTGCCTGCAGTCTGATGGACAAAATATCCAAAATGCCTGTCAGTAAGATAAGATCCAGTTTATCTTTAAAAAATATGTTAAACTCCACTGTTAGAGCAGCTAAAAGTTAGAAGCAACAGAAATTATAATAATTAATAATAATATTGTAACAATAATTACAATAGTAGGCCTACTGAAAAGTAAAATGTTATGACAAAATTATTATAATTAGACAAAAAATAATTTAAAAAAAAAAGTATATCTTACAAAAATAATTATTCCAAATTCAACAAAGAAAAATAAATAGACTTAAGAACTATTTAATAAATGTAGGAAGATCAGCACAGCAAATGTATAGAGCTGTGTAAAATCTTGAGCCACCCCTAAGTTATTTAGTCTTTGTTTAGATTTTTTAAAATATGTATTTTGGTCTTAAACAGTATTTCACCAGGACTTCTAAAAGCCTTTCTAAGTTTTTGTCATGGTGTGGAGTCTGTGGACTCCGTGTTTATGTTTAATGTTTATTAATATTCAGTGGTTTTGTTAGTTTTAGGGTATTTGTTATCCTTCCCAGTGTTTAACTGTTCTCTGTGCCTTCCTTGTGTTGTGTTGTGTTTTTGGTTCCATGTTCATGTTTTCTGGTTTGCTTCCTCCCAGTCTCGTCTAATTAGGTTCAGCTGTGTCACCCTCCTGTGTGCCATTTCCTCGTTACCTTGTGTGTGTATATTTAGTGTGTGTTTACTTCTGTTTGTCATGCCCTGTGTTACCTCAGCCTGCTCGCGTTTCAGGTTTGGTTTCTTGTTTCTTAGTTTTCCCGGTTTAGGTTTTCCTTAGTTTCTGTTCATGCCATGCCCGCTTCTGTTTGTATCCCGACACTTTTAAATAAACTCACTCGCAGTAACCAGTGCCTGCTCTTGGGTCCACTTCTCTCTCTTTTTCTTATCAGCAGCCTGTCGCAAAAACACATAATACAGGAAAGGCTGAGGTGTGCCAAATTACACAAGAACTGGAGTGGAAATCAGTGGCAACATGGCTTATTGAATGAAGAATCCAAATATGAAATGTTTGGTTCAAATCATCATCCGCATGAACAGTGGTGGTCAGGAGAGAGGTCCAGCAGTGAGTGTCTACAGTCATCTGTAAAACATGGTGGAGGCTCTATCATGGTTTGGGGCAGTGGTTTTTGAGATCTTCTCAAAGTTGATGAAATTATGGATGCAGGAAAACTATCACAATTATTTTTCAGCATGACAATGATCCCAAACACACTGCCAGTGTAGTAAAAGCATACCTAGATATAAAAGAACACTATCAGTTATGGACTGGCCTCCCTAGAGTGCTTACCGCAGGATTATTGAAGCAGTTTAGATCGTCTTGACAGAGAACAGAACAAAAGACAGCCAACATCAAAAGAAGAGCTTTGAATGTTCTTCAAGAAGCCTGGAGAACTATTTCCAAGGACCAATTAAAGAAATTACTAGAGGGTTCGAGCTATGTTTAAGAATAATGCGGTCAGACCAAATGCTGATTTCCTATTTTTTCTAGGAAAATATAAAGATCAGGACTGCTTCACGACTTTTGCATAGTATTATAAGACGACATTAAAGTGGCTCAGTGACACAGTACAGGTTTGAAATATGTTAACATGAGGGGAGGCATGTAGTGTTAATGTATGAGATATGGAAGAATTCCAGTAGCTTTCCTTATCGAGTACATCAAAAATGCACCTGCAGAAAAAAACATACACACAGCTTCTCTGAACGGTGTTAACTCGGGAGTAATCGTAGGTGGGATTAGTTGCACGACAATTCCACCTGCTTCATAATAAACAGGAAGCAGTGTGTATAATTAAGTGTGGACGTTAAGTTAAATTTGGTACTTTTCACTGACGTGTGGCTTGCTAAACGAGATAACCCCATTTTATATACCCTTTGAAACCGCTGTAGATTTGTTTTAAATACATTTGCATACTGGCGCAGCTTTGAAAATGGCCAGCAGACTGGCCCGTTGGCTAACTTAAAAGACAGCTGTCTGTGTTTTATCTGCCATCTTTGTGGAAATACAGAAGTTGGTGAGCCTTTTAAAGAGGTTCTGTTGTTTATGATTTGCTGTAATATGATTTAAATGGTCGGATATCCTACATCAAGCTTCGCGTTATAATTTTTTTGCGCATATACGCAAAGCTAAGTCGAAGCTAACGCTAGCAAAGCCTGACTTGTACATTGCATGTTGGGTTATTTTTTAATTTAATTTGTTTTTTACTAGACCATGATCCCACCGTAGTTTGTTTCAACTGTCCGCTCTATTTTCTTGCCCCGGAAGAGAACCTAGTTGTGTTTCCGGCTTCGTCTTCTCGTTAGGGCTCGGCAGGGGAAGCTAAGCTAAGCTGCTAGTTACGAGCCGACAGTCACGTCGCGGTCACCTTTGTTTCCGCTGGTCCACCCGGGATGTTGGAGTTTCTCCCACAGCCTTGGCTTTGAGTGCCGTGAAACAAAGAAAATAACCACCACTAGTAGTATTGTTGTTTTTTGTTTTACTCTGGGCTGTGATTGTTATCCAACACTATTGGAGAAATATGGCGGACGGCGGGCATTACTACAACGGTAAGAAGCCACGTTCACTGCAGCTTTAACCTTACTGCACTTTTAACGATCTTTTCTCAGATCGTGGAGACTTTATGGTGAGGAGAGAGGTCAGAAGAACCGATTTCATGGTTCACGGAGGTAAAAATATGTCGAAGGCATCTCGGAGCTGTCATTTTGTGACCTTATGGACACATGTTTACCCAGTACCACGCCATGAATATTTGTGTTATTTCACTGGTAAAAATGAGTCCATAGAGTTACTGCAGAGATCAACAAGACCAGGTCTTATCTTGGAGATTTAAAGGACTTTTTAAAATGAGCATAATTTGCAAAAGTGTAGGCTTAACTAAAATCTGCTACAGATCAGTCTCTTTAAACTTGTAAACTTGATGTTTTTTCTTTTAATGTTTACATTGCAAGCTGTAACAGTCATTTGAGCTCTTTTCAGTCTTATCTAGTCCTTGTACAGTAGCTGATTTAATTTAACTGATAATCTATGCCTTTTGGGGGGATTATTGCTTATATTTTGTAGCTGAGATGTGATATTTAAGTTGTGAGCTAACTTTCTTTCTCCTTTACAGAGCATGATGACAGAACCGCACCACAGTTTCGCAACCGTAAAGGCAGAGGCCCTCACAAGGGTCGGTATGACAGGTCTCGCAGAGACCGCCAGCGTGGAAACCACTCAGGAGGGTTTGGAGGTCCTGGACCACGGTCGAGGCTTGAAGATACTGATGGAGATGTAACTATGAGTGACGGCTCTCAGGACAGCAGCTCCCAGAACAGATTGTAAGTGTAATAAGTTACGCTTTCATTGAATGCATTTACTAGAGTTTGACTGATCTAAGTAAACAATTAATGGCTTTAAACTGAAAAGAACATTTGCACAATTTATAATTTTCTTGTAAGGTGAGTAAAACGTGAACAGCAAGGTCTTAGGTGTTTGATGTGAATTTCATGTGAAGCTGTAGGTGGAAGAAGGTGTATCTTGAACAGCCCTCACAGGAAGAGAAAGTAGAGCACCAGACCATTTTCACTTCTGTTCCTTTGCTGACATGAATAATACCACAGGGAAAGTGAGGAGGACTGAAACAGTAAAAGTGAATTGAGAAAAATAAGTGACTTTGTTAGTCAGCTAAAAATTATAAAATGAAATTCAAATATCAGCTCGTGTCCTGCATCCAGTGTGACTTTTTTCCTACTTTCCACATCTTCCATGAAAAACTGGTTTGATAAAGGAGAATATTCCAGGTTAAAAAAAAGGGGGGGGGGGGGGGGGGCTGTTTTTTACA
>VUQG01043528.1:36741-52232 GCA_015106755.1 Etia nguti
AAAAAAAAAAAAAAAAAAAAAAAAAAAAAAAAAAAAAAAAAAAAAAAAAAAAAAAAAAAAAAAAAACAAAAATATATTTTTTTTTTTTTTTTTTTTTTTAGATACAAAGGTACACACTGAAGCAGAATTAGAAAAAAAACAATCACATTTTATAAAAGAATAAAATTTGTGAGTTCTGATCCTCCATATCGCTTTGCCTTCCATACAGTTATATGTAAATATTCAAATCTCTGGAAGAAAAATATTAAATCAGTGTCTTACAATAAAAACTCTGACCTTATAAAAATGGCGCCCGGATAGAGACGTTCCTTTTCCGGTTTTTGTCTGCGTCAGTGTGACGCGTTACGCACAGACGTTCCATCAGTTGGCGAATGATAACAATAAACAACCCCGAAACAAGGGATAAGCGAAGAGGACTTATCGCTCCGATTCGACACAAACCTGGCGAAAATATGAGTCGAGACGGATACCGTCAGCTGGAGTAACGTCTCGAAAAGTATCGTGGGAGCTTTCTGAGTCCTGACACAAAGGATTTTGTAGTTTTTGTGTCAACCTTAGGGAGAACTAGAGTTACGGTATACCCCTTCCTTAGCCCCTTGTAGCTAGCTGTGGCTCATTCCTTGTTCTTGCACACTTTGTTTTAGTCTGTTATGCAGTTTCCAGAGGACTGTACTCGCACTCGTTCTCCTCCACCACCTCTTCGCTCCCTCTCCCCGCTCTCTCTGGCCCTATGTCTCGCTGGCTTTTCCCCTGGTCGGGCTCAATCAAGAAGCGGGCCTGTCGGTACCTTTTACAGCACTACCTCGGTCACTTTTTGCAGGAGCGATTGAGCCTCGATCAGCTGGGCTTGGACTTGTACAACGGCAGCGGTGTCATCAAGGATATCAACCTCGATGTCTGGGTGAGTTTTTAACCATGAGGAGAAGGTGAACTTGGCAAGCGAGCAGCAGCCATCAAGTGTTTTTGTCGAACTCGTGCTCCCTCGACTATTTCGCAACTGCGCTTGAATTCAACAACAATCTCCAGCGTCGGGCTCCCAGCCTAGGTCACATTTCTTCGAGGAAATCCACTCTTAGGAAACGCACCACTAGCCCACGAGATTAGGTTTACCTCTGTCTGTATTCAGCATAAATATATTTGCCCCTGGCACACTAGCTATGCACTTCCTCAGCTTTATATGTCTACACCCAGAGTGATGAGGCAAATGTGAAACCGCATATTTCCATTTTTTGTTTTACTTTTACTTCTTAGCAGCTCCTTACTAACTGCCTCCTCTTTACAATAGGCGGTCAATGAGCTTTTGGAGTCCCTGGGGGCCCCTCTGGAGATAGTAGATGGCTTTGTGAGCAGCATAACGGTGACCATCCCTTGGCAGGCTCTCTTGACTGATCACTGCACCTTAGAGGTTTCTGGTCTTCAGATAACATGTCGACCCAAGTACCGGACCAGTAAGTTCACTTAAAGTCTATGTCCTTTTCATTGAGACACCGAACACGCCTCAGCCAGCACTTCAGCTTTCTTATCATTTCTTAACATGCAAACCCAGTTTGACATAAATCACATAATTATTAAGATTGCATCATTTATCTTCAAGGACACTGCAGAAAATGTAAACAGGATAAGAAAACATTCATTTGGTACTATTTATGTTAACAAGGACTGCAATAATTCTGCCATTTCCTTTCACAGTAAACTTATATTTTTATTTGTTATATTTTAGCGCTCAGGCGATATGTTGAGACTTGTTTTATTACTGCCTCCAAATAGTCAATAAATCACATACAAGATAAAACTGCAGCATCCTCATGTTTGAGTCTGAAAGATAAACTAAGGCTTATTGGTCTACATCTAGGTTAGGTTAAATCTTGCTTCATATGTGTAACTTAGACAGGATCTCACGAAACAAAAAAAGAAATGACAAGAATGGTAAATGGCCAATGCAGTCCTAATCCCGAAGCGCTAAAGTACAGAAATCACTCAATGCTCCCTGTTTGTTTGTTTTTTGCCATCAGGTGGGGGCTGGGACTCACAAGGTTGGTCATCCAGCATGACCTCCAGCATGCAGCTGGCTCAGGAGTGCCTAAAGGACCCTCCTGAGGCTTCAGAGGAGCCCCCTGCCCCACTGGAGGGGCTTGAGATGTTTGCACAGACTATTGAGACGGGTGAGTGAAAGCAGTTTGTCTGCATGCCAATTGTCACTTGTCTAAAAGTGATAGTTGGCATGCAGACAAAAGAACTTCCACAGCAATGGGGAAAAGTCAAGCGTTCTCAAGAACTCCTACAAACCGTCACAGTTATGATCACTTTGGAATACAATACTTTCCATCCATTCCCCAGGAAACCTCTTCCCCCAAGAAACCAAAGTGCGAAAAATGTACAAATAAAAATATAAAGCCGTAACATTTTATTTACTTCATTGACCTAATTTATCTGCTCTCTTTTGCTTTGAGTGTTTCATGTGTTACATGCATTTAAAGTCACGCTTCTTTCTCTCATCACCCTTATCTCCCCTGCTTTCACTGTTTTGTTTGATGCCCCTCTCACACACACAGAGTGCAGTAAGGTGGGGATTAGTCTTTGTTGCAGACACAGACAGGTGCAGACACCACTGACCAGTGCTCATTCCTGTAATAGTCCTCTGAAGGGCGCATGCGTAGTTTGTCGAGTCCATAAAAAAGGCAGGCATGCAGATTTTTTTGCATGAAGCGTCTCGCTCATCGTCTGTTGATAAAATTAACGCCACCCAGACGCAAGTTGACCCTAGCACACTCGCAGATGAAGAAACTGCGACACATATTATCAGAGGCCGGACAGAGAGAAATTAAGGTAGGTTGATTGCAACTTACAATAGGCTGTACTTCATGTGTACCAGAAACTCTGTGTTTCGGATGGTTCAGTGACCAACATAAACACACAGAGGGATGAACTTTAACGCTCAGTTTGTTTCAAAACACATAACACTTATTGATGCTCTCATATTTTATTTTGCATGGAAAAGAACTATAAAACTAGTCAAAGTTGTTGTTGTTGTTGTTTTGTTTGTTTTTTAAGAAAGGGGGAAAGCATCATTGCTGGCCTCATGTTGTTGGTTGACGTGTCTCATCTGTGACATTTCAACCAACTATAGTTTAAACTATGTATTTTTAACTATTTATGATCTATCTCCCCGATTATCACTCCACCTCATTCCAATTAGAAAGCCATCTCTGTGGCAGCCTCTTTCTGTATATTACCATTGCTTAGTTACTCCTGGCTGTTACCCATCATCCTACATTTTATTTTCTACTTTGGGAGTTGAAAGGGGCTTTTGTTTATCTTTACCAAACCTCCAGGTGTTACCTAAATCAGAGGCTCCTTATCGATATAGAGTTTTCTTTGGGGAAAAAAAAAGAAAGAAAACAGGATGCTCAATGTTGACATACATATAATATAGGGCATGCTACAGGTCAACAGTTTCACTACACACTTGTTCTATCTATTCTGGGCGGCCCATCCCTGCTAAGTGATGTCCTCTGGCTTCCTGCAGACTGGATTTACACAGGAGATTAAGTTATTGTGAGAGATGGGGAATCTGTTCATTTACCTCCAGCATGCGTATAGGTTGGTGTAACTAATGAGAAAAAATATCAGGTAAATTTGAAATGGAACAGATTTAAAGACCTATGATCTGCTCACAGTTGGCCACCTTAATTTACAATTTCTCCACACTAGTATGGTTCTTTTTTTTACGTTTGTTTAGTTGTTTGTTTATGTAGTTATCCTTTACTGATAAGTACTTTTTTGGCCTACAGTACTGTCCAAAAGGACAGTGAGCCACCCCTCATTTTCTATTTTGTGAGGAAAATGAGATGCTAGTTGCTACTATTTATTGAAATATGTCCAAAACATATGTGAAAATAAAGTATATAAGAAAAATACATTTATTAAATCAGTGTCTTACAATAATTTTGTTAAGTAATCTTCAGGAATGGTTGTCCAGGGTTCTTAAAGGACATTCAAAGTTATTCTTTGGCTGGCTTTTTGCTCTGTTCTCTCTTGAGACAACCCCACACTGCTTCAATAATGTTGAGGTCCAGGCTCTAGGGATTATGACTGATAGTGTTTGATTGTGGGGAGTTTTTTTTCTATCCAGGTACGTAATTACTACATGGCCAGTATGTTTGGCATCACTGGCATGATGAAAAATCAAGCTGTTGCCAATCAGATGCGTTCCAGATAGTATTGCATGGTGAATCAAAATCTGACAGTACTTTTCTGAATTCATAATTTCATCAATTCTGAAAAGATCCTGAACACCACCAGCTCAAAAGCACCCCAAACCATGACTCTCAACTGTGATGGTTGTAAACCAGGGGTGGGGAACTCCAGGCCTCAAGGGCTGGTGTCCTGCAGGTTTTAGATGTCCTTGATCCAACACAGCTGATTCAAATGGCTAAATTACCTCCTCAACATGTCTTGAAGTTCTCCAGAGACCTGGTAATGAACTAGTCATTTGATTCAGGTGTGTTGACCCAGGGTGATCTAAAACCTGCAGGACACCGGCCCTTGAGGCCTGGAGTTCCCCACCCCAGAGACCTGGTAATGAACTAGTCATTTGATTCAGGTGTGTTGACCCAGGGTGATAAGGACACCGGCTCTTGAGGCCTGGAGTTCCCCACCCCTGCTGTAAACATTTACATTAGTACCTCTCTCCTGATCTCTTCCGGACATACTGACAGTGATTTGAAAATCACTCTGTAAGACTCATTACTGATTCTAGTGACAGTCAAGTTCTTGTGTAATTTGGCATACCTCAGCGTTTATCCCTGTTTTCCTTCTTTAAGAATGGCTTCTTAACAGCCATCCTTCCACTGAGACCATTTCTGATGAGGCTTTGTTGAACAATAGATGGATCAACTGAAGGTCCAGATGTATCTCTCAGCTTCTCTGTCAGCACTTTTCTGGATTTTTGCCTAATTTCTTAAAGACATGACTTTGAGATACTGTTCATCTGCTGTAGATTATTTTTAGGCCTGTTACTTCTTCTTTTGTCCACTAGCTATCGTTTCCATATTTTTTAAATTTATGTTTTTAAAGCCCCACTGCACAACATGGTGTGATATGCCAACTTTTCAGCTAATAGCTCTTTGGGAATCACCTTGTTGGTTCAAAAGTATCATTTTATGTGAGTCACTGTGTTGTCTCACATTCATAGAGTCAACTAAAGAAAGGGAAGAAAATTATGTGCTTTTGAAACAGGCTGCTAGTAACAAGCGTTTAGAAGGCCTGGAGAACTATTGCTCAAGACCACTTTAATAATTAGAAGAAAGTCTGGCTCCTTGGAAGCATAGAGAAATTAAAGGTGGCTCAAGACCTTGACTCTGTGTTTTTAATTTATTTTTATATAATCGAACAACACTTCATACATATATATACATATAGTGTTACACAATACAAGCGAGTTGTTCGACATTTATAATGTGCGATCAAACAGCATTAATGTTTGGTCATGGATTTTTTTCATTTCCCATTAACTTTACAGTGCCCCTATTATACTTCTTTTCTGTAATGTAGTTTACTGTTACAATGGTGACTTCTCATATTAAATATGATTGATGTTTCAGATAAGGAGGTCATTGTTTGTACAGGTAATTCTTTCTCTGTTTGATCAGTTTCAGGCAGTACTTTCTGTTCTTTACTTGGCTCTTGGCTCTTGGCTTTGATGCCAATGAGAGGTCATATCCTTAATATTGTCATCTTGGGCACACAGCTCTGTAACTCCACCAAGCTGCTGTTCAAATCTTTTGCTTCCAGAACTTTTTTTGGTTTAATTTCCTTACAAGAAAACATGTCAGTTCAACTTGGTTTCACTTCACGTTTTTCCATGGTTGTTCATGCTCCATCTGTATTGGCTCTATTCCCCACCACTGGGGTCTCCACCATAGTTTGATATCCACTGTTTTAAAGAGAGGTGAATTGGAGCCAATTGTTTACAACGGTTAGCTCTGACTTTGACAAGTCAGAATTTAACTTCATTCAGCTTTGACTGAGCAGATGTACTTCAGGGAGACAGTAGAGACACTGTTAATGTACAAATTAGATCCCACCACTCAGCAAAGCAGAACTCATGTAAGAGAACAGTGCTGATGAACCTTTGCGTATCTGTTGTCTCGTCTGTTTTTGCAGTCCTTCGTCGCATTAAAGTCACCTTTCTAGACACTATCGTCCGCATCGAGCACCAGCCTCTGGACCTGGAAACAGGCGTTGCCTTAGAAGTGCACATTAAAAGGTGAGTTCCTGCTTCCTTTTCCCTGACGGAATATGAGCTGCAAACAGGAAACGCTAGACTTCGTTTTCACTGAAGGTTATTTTACATACTTACAGTTACAGTCTCGTTGATACCACAGTTAGAGTAGTAACAACATTTCCAGTAGTTACGGAAACACCTTTAAAGACATAAATGTATAACTTGTGCTTCAGTAGTTCATCTGACAGTAACTTTACTTGCCTTTTAGGGTCACATTGTCTTCATTCAGTGTATAAAAGGGAGCAATATGTGTATGTGTGTTTATTTTTCTACATTTACATTCACTAGAAATTCATGAATTGCAAATGAAATAATAGTAGGCTTACTTGGAATTGATGCTTAAGTGGGAAATCACGCTGTAGCTGCAAACCCTTCTGAAACCCTACGCTGTAATCTGACGTGCACTTTGGTGTGTGTTGGTACAACACAGCCTGTGTGATTGGTCTTTTCAGTACTGTTGATACCTCCTGTGCACTTCAGGCTTTTCTTCCCTAAATTTGCATTTATCAGTGAGAGGATAATAATCATAGCACAGGTTTAAGGACTCACCAATGTCAGCAATTTCACAGAAGGTGATAGCTGAAACGATCAGAATGAATGTGGGGGAATGAACAAAGAAAAACTTGAGGGACAAAACCGACCACAACAAAGAGCGTATACCCAGGTGCATGAAAGACCGGGACACAACCACAAGGTTATTAACACATAGTGCACCACAAGCATAAGTGCTGGCAACAATATCGGCCGCTTCCAGAGTTACATCGTAGGTCCTACAAAGATTCACCACAGAAGTCAGAAATCAGGCCTTATAATCGTAATCCGCAGCTTTCAGAAAGCTCCAAATGTGTTCACCAATAGTGTCATATTTTAACCTTATTATCTAACTGTTACTGAAATGCATCGCTTATTAAAATCAAATGTCCTTTCTCTTGCATTTAAAATGTGGCTGCATGGGTTTTGCATTACACAAAAATGTGTGCAGAAGTTGTCAAATGATGCACGTCACTGGTTTTGGTTTTCAGGGCTGGATGTTGATTTTTAGGGATTAAAACGTTATGGTGTTGGGTTTTACTGATTAGCTTTGCATTTCAAAAATGTAAAATATTTTAGATTTAGTTTGAAAAAGTGGCTGAAAGTGACCTGCAGTCATTGCAGGTGGAAAATTGTGGAGGCCAGGTCTTCTCTAATCATCAGCTGCTAAGCACGAGAGGCCTGTTCTGGTTATGAGCTTGCACTCCGTGGCCTCAGTGTGAAGCACATTTGAAACATTACCAGTATTCTGCTGAACAGTGGCTACAGATAACTGCGGCCTATGCTTGAGGTGTTGTCAATAATAGAGTGTCTGTGACCATGACATTAATGAATATGGACACTGATGAGTCACTGATGCTGTGTATGAAACACCAGAATGATAGAGAGAGAGAGCTGTTCCTAATGATTTGATGTATTCTTGCTACATTGTTGACATAACATTGTAACCATTTCCAACTGCAGTAGTCAAGCATGGTCAAATAAAATGCACTAAACCTAGTTTAAAGCATAAAATACTCTTTCTGTTGTATTATTACAAGGTAGCTAAAAATGACCCCAATTTTATATTTTCAGATCGATGTTAGAACTTAAAAAAATCCTTAATCCAAGCCTAAGAAGATCGTGGAGGATGTAAATCGTAATAATCCAGAAAGTGCTTTTAGCTCTCAGGCTACTTTCACGCTGGCTGTACTTTAAATGGGATAAATCACAGTACTTTTTAAATTATTTAAACAATAGTTGCTAATATTTGTTGACAATCACAAGTTATTATCTGAAAAGGAAGGTAAATATTACTTTAATTAGACTTACATTACAGTATGGTCCGTTTTTTAAACTTCAATGCCCTGCACACTTCTGACTCTAAACCTATGTCCTTTCTTTGTCCCTCATATGTCATGATGTTATTGGCATTTGCTGTGAGACTGATGACTCTCTGTTTTCCTGGCATATTGACAAAGCTGCACAGGTTGTGCGTTGCTGATCTGTGATCAGAGACCACAAGGGCAGAACTGATTCAGGTCAAGTGAGGCATGTTACACATGCAGTGTTTATTAAACAGGAGCTTCTGCTTCAGCTGTCCTGGTGCTGAAGGCACTAATCGTGTAAGCATGTATTTCTGGTCAGAATATTAAGTTAGTTATCAGCATGCCATTAATTACACGACTGATGTTTTGTCACATTGAAACCAGTTTGCAGGTGTAATGCCTTCCTCTGTTTCCACCGTTATTTTCTTCTCACTTAAATTTACTGAATTTAAATTTTCTGTTAGCAATAAATGGTGTACGTTTCTGATTTTGCCATGTTGTTCAAGGCTGGAGTATTTCGACGAGGCAGTGCGAGATCCAGCCAGCCAGACTGCCGTGCCTGTCGACATCCACCAGCCACCTGCCTTCCTGCACAAGATCCTCCAGCTGAGCGCTGTTCAGCTGTTCTATGATAGCAATGGCATAGTACAGGTGATGGAGACCACACTGCCTCAGATTTCTATATCTTTTCTCTTTTATTTTCTTCATTTCTTTTACCTTTTGATTTTTTTACAACATTGTTTTTAGTTTCCATTTGGAATATGAGTAATCAGACTAACAAATGTGGAGAGCTGTGGGGACAAGTTGCAGATATAACACAGGCATGATCTGCTGATGTTTAAACTGAGACTATAAGATCAGTTTAGACAATCTGACTGGAGAAAGTGCAGCTTTTTTAAAATGTCTGACTTCAGCAGGATACTTCTTAGGTTATAGCTTTACAAGCAGGATGATTTGTCTTTTCTTATGTAAACTGTTGTCAGAAAATAATCTATCTAAAGTACAACTTCCACAATAATGGTATATGATGCCTAGAGAGGACAAAGGGGTGTGGATCTGTTTTTTCTTTAGAACTGAATTATAATTTACAGGTGGCATTGTGTGAAGAAGAAAATGTACCAGGCTTTCATCTCTAAATCAGTCTTCATTTGTCTTCATTTGACAGGGTCCTCCTGAGGAGGAACACACAGATTCAGCCATGGCTAGTGAGGGAGAGGAAGGTGAAGGCGATGATGATAAGGAGGAGGAGGAAGGGGAGAAGGCCAAGCCACAAGCTGCCCCTCTATCTCAGCCGCTCCTCATAGGAAGCTGCTCTGGTTTCATTGAAACGACCGTCAAGATCAAACAGAATGACATGCTGCCCGGACCAAAGGTGCACGCAGCTCTCTCATGCACACTAAGAGATGCTAAAAACACAACTACTGTCTCAGGCTGACTTCTCTCTCTCTTCTTTCTCTCTGATTCTCAGCTGGAGTTGGATGGGAAAGTGGGCTGTGTCCACATGCTGCTGTCTCCTGATCAAATAACCCATCTGACAGACCTGCTGGCAGCCCTCTGTATAGACACTGGTACAGTAAAAAAGGCAGTGTGATATAAACTAATGCAAGGCCAGTTTTATGATTATGATTATGCCATGACCTAAAATATTCTGTACCTGTGTAATTTAAAGAATGGCCTTTTTGTCAGCTGACTCTTGGTGAAAGCAGGAGACTGGTTGAAGCATAGTTAGGTTATTGGGGGTATAGTAACATGAATAAATGATGTTAAAATTAAAGATTTCTCTGTTTCCCCTTTATGGTCATGTAGGTTAAAAAGTATTGCCCTCGCTCATAATATTACACCTCAAATGTATCCATTCATTCTCTGAACCGTAAAGTAGTACGGGGCTCACAAATTCAAGCAGTACGTTGTACAGCCCCATAATGTGATAACGTCTCTGTCCTTAAACAGACTAGTCTGGCTTCTCCCGCTGCAGCCTAGAGCTAAACAGTAATGTCACAGATATTTTTAAACTGCTCCTAAATGTGAGGTCATACACGTGGTCTGTTTTTCTTTGAACCATTTTAATCAGATATTCGCTCCTCTATTACCCAGAGCCAGAGACCAAGTGCGGCGGAGTGCACAGTCGTCCATTAGACTCGGATGACCTGCGAATGATTGAGGAAGACCTCAGTAAGCAGCTCAGCTCCAGTCCCAGAGACGACGAGTGGGAAACTGAGCCTGACCTCGAGTCCTTTGTCACTGGCATGGAGAATGGAGGTACACAGATCAGTACAAGACCTCTTATGTGTCTGCTTCATATGCATCCTAACCTCTGCAGGACTGTTAAGAATCTGAATATTTAATTTAAAAAAAAAAAAAAAAAAAGCCAAGTAAGTTGTGAAGCATGAGTTGATTTTTTTTTGGGGCGGGGGGTCAAATGATGTTTGTTCCTAATTTCTTAGCTCACAGTTAATGCACAGTTACCTTTGATAGTGTAATTTAAAGAAGATACAGGTCACCAATCTGGTGTTTGATTGTGTGAGCCGCAGGGAAACTGCTGCTTATTTTCTTACAGGAACATGACATGAAGAAGTGTTTGTTTACATTTCGGTAATTAATCACTCGTGCGTGTGTGTGTGTGTGTGTGCGTGTGTGTGTGTGTGCGTGCTTTCCTGCAGAAATGTTTTACTCCATGGGTCCTGCTGGGATGACGAGCAGTGTGACATCTGTCCGCTCCGGCAGTGAGCTGTCAGACAGCGACATGGAGTCTTCCACACACAGTCTAGCCAGCTTCACGCAGCCGGGACCGCTGTCTGCACAGGTACATCTTGTGTGGGGGGGGTGTGTGCTTGTGTTTAGATTTCTAACAGATGCCTGAATGTTCTAAGGCCCAAAAACGGTCAGAATAAATTTCTGGGTGATCTGTATTTGTATTGTGTGCTCATGCCATGAAAAGTATTAATATATCTAATATGAATTCTTTGCATTTTTTTCATTTATTTTATTTTGGGCATTTCACAGGTGTTAACTAATGGGAAAATGTGTTTTAGCACCAAGTGCAAGCACAAAGTTGTATATGTTCAAGAACAGCAATGGGAATTTGTAAATCTTCTGGTTTTCACTTTGACTTTTTCTGCCAGGGCATCATGAATTGTCCCAGGAGATATCCTGTTGCTGGCTGTCTATCCAGTGTACCCCAGGCCAGCGGCCGCAGTAGAGGTAATGTGGAGTGCTAAGTAATGGGTTTATGTTGGGAAGAGGGACGGGTGGGACATGTATAAAATGATTTTGGTGAAACTACACAGTTGTAGATTTTCCTAGCACAGCACAGAGACGCCAGAGCTATTTGTCCAGCCAGAGGACTGAACAGTTTGGTTGAAGCTCACGCTCTACCTGAATACTTCGGGAAAAATGTGCTACTGTTGATTCAGGAAGCTTGAATCTTTCCAGCTTCACGAAAGTCACACACATCCAAAGAGTAACACTTATGGCTCAACTCACGGTTATCGATTTTTCAGTATTTTCAAGTCTTACTCTTCAATTTGCCTTTGCTATAAATGGAGCTGAAGTGGTGGAGCAAATATAACTAAGTCAGGAAGCATCTAATTGGTCTGCCTGCAGACATACATCCTGAATTGGGTTTCCAGGTTTGCATGTAGGCTGTGTTTAATGGACAGTCTTGCAACTTTGTATGACCACACAAGACTTGCATGTCTGATATTTATACATACAAAAAAAAAAAAGTTTGTTACTGGAATTTTCTAGGAGAAACAGCAAAAGAGAAGGGTGCCAGAATATGGTGTTAAAATAAGGGAGTGCTGGCATTTGTGCCTGTAGAGGAATCAGGAGATCTAATATAACAAGTGTCATGATTGCACTTGGTAGTAGAAGCAGTGTCTTAACATCATGACAACTAAATGTAAAGCAAATTTAATTTACTTAGTTCCTTATATTAAGCGAGAAAGCCTGCACATGCTTTGTCTCTATGGTGAACTCTCATCTTTGCAGGACGATCACACAGCGGCCAGGCAGAGCAGCTGAAGCCTGATGCGTTGCTGCGACTGACCCTTGGCGGACTCACTGTAACCCTGCTGCAGGAGGATCCGCAACCCTCCAGGGCTGACGGAGCCTCGTCATTGGCTCAGGTGTCTAAGGTGTTTTTCAAGGAACTGGATGCCTTCAAAGACAGCATGTTCAGTGAAAGAGACTTCCATCATCTGAGAGGCGGATTCGCCAAAGCCTGCCCACACTCAAATCTCAGGTTGAAAAATACACACATACTTCATCTTTATTGGAGTTTTGTGTGGAAGGAGATAGAAAAATATACTAATCAGGTGCTTGTGATTGATGATTGGATGATAGTTATATTTCTTAAGTACTACAAACATTAATAAAGTTAGTCTGTAGGTATTGTTTTTTTTTTTTCACCTTCTTTCCAACTTTTTGTTGGTCCTGCTTCCTTCCTCTCTCTCAAATTGCATTCACACACATTTGGTAAGGTTTTCCCTTTGAAACCAAGTTTGTTTCTCATTATCGTTCTCACTGCAGATTAACAGGAGCAGCGGTGCAGGTCGCTTGTGAGATGCGGAGTGGGAGACGCCAAAACAGGGCTGTGACCTCTGACCTTTCCTTCAGCAGACTGGAGCTGTTAGAGTGCCTCTGGGAGGACGGAAAGCCAGAGTACTGTGAGGTAGATCATCTCTCTGTCAATCTGTCGAGCTTTTAAAAGAAAAACAGGCGGTGTTCACATTTTAAAGGAGAAAGCTTGTCTCTGTGCTAAGTGTTTAGTGAAGGCATTCACATTAAAGTCAGTGTTTGCACAGTCCAAAGAAAGTTATTTCATAAGAGCATCCAAAAACTTAACAAACATCAATATTTAAGGTTTTGGGGAATGGCTGTTCAGACTAAAGTTATTGTAAAATAAATGAAAAGTGACTTAAACCAGAGTTGAATGATTTGTCAGATAAGAATTTCATATTTAAGATGACCTTTCCCTATTGTCTGGAAATGGTGTATTTGTTGCTTCTTTACCACCCCAAGGGAGAATGACACCCCAAAGGGAAAAACTACAAATCCAGTCTCAAATCTCCTCTGGGTTTCTCTTTTCAGTTGCTTCAGTTCCAGAAAGCTGGTCTGTTCACAGTTGGAGCTGCCAGACCATGTGCCCAGTTACACTACATCCTCACTGAAAAACGCCTGCGTAAGGTAAGTGTTTCTGAACACACGGCCCAGTCTTTTTAGACATTGACTAGTCCGGTGACTTAGCCTCTCAAGTCGCAAATTATTCTGGGTTTGCAGTGGAGCCAGGATACCCTGATGGTGGGTATTCAGTTCAAGACTTTCTGTTCTGTTCACCCATCATCGTTTACAAATTATACATTTAAAAAAAGAGTGTATCAGGTTAAGTAAAGTAAAAGTTAAAAGTATATCTTCTGATAATAAAGTGCAGTTCACCTTTTAATCACCAAACCACAGTGTGCTCAGAAATATTTTCAGAAATGGTTTAATAGTTCCATAATGAGTTTTATTTTAAACAAGTATAAGTTATATTTATGGTTAGAGATTGGCACCAAAATGATTTCTATGTATTTTTGATGTCTCCTCCTCAATAAATGCTTTCAAAGCCAGTTTTCCCAGTGCCAGCTAAGGTTAAAACTGTATAGGTTTGACTCAGAGTCATAGCCAAAATTGGTGTTTGTAATTGAGAGTATACACGTGACAAGAAGCAGTTGCATAAAAATGTGAACTCCAGGAAGGACATTTTGATAGTTTAAAAAGAAAAGCATTAAGTATTTGTTTCTTAGAATTTTATTAAGAAAGATTTTCCTTCTTTTTTTCAGGTCATATTAAATAAGGATGGATATTTGTGACAAAACAAAACTTTACCCAAACTTTTTATGTCTTAAAATACTCTGAAGTTCAAGTTATATTTTAATCTTTAACAGCTGTATGCTAAATAATCTGCACTGTAACATTTCCAGTATTTATACACCCAGATTGTTATGAAGCTCTTCAGAAGGATTGACCACTTGAAAGGCTTGCTTTAGTGTAGTATAAGTATACCTATTCAAACATGTGTAATCAACCTAACATTATGTCAAAAACTGATATGAGAATAACAACAATTTCTTTTTTCTTTAACCTGTTGTGTGTTCATGTGTGTCTGCAGGGCAAACAGCAGGTGTTGCGGCGGAACAGCGTTGTGCGAGTGGAGCTGGCTGAGCTTAATGCTGAGCTGGATCTGGACATCCTCAGCCGTCTGAGGAGCCTCAGCAAAGCCTTCAGCTACTGTCCCAATCAGACGCCTGTACCAGGATTCGTACAGGTCAGTGGAATAGATTTATTCTGTGAAAACAATAAATCTAAAACGAACAAAAAAGTAATGAGGTCACCCACAGAGTCGAAGCTGTGTATCATGTCTTAGGTCCAGACCATACAGAGAGACCTGCTGTTAAAAAAATCCCTCAGGGTTACTGGATCTGAGGCGATAATTAATCTTAACATCATTAAAGGCTATAGAGGTTATAATTATAGTAATATGTTGGTAATTCAAGCCACTGAGGATCAACCTCCAAAAGACCGTGTTTAAGGGCTTATGTAATGTCTTATGTTTCCTTCTGCATTATGAACCAGACTTGACGTGAGCAGAAAAGCATTCAGATAACACATAACATCAGCAGCTTTGTGCAGAGTCGTGACTTTTTACATCACTGACACGATGTGAACCAAAAACGGCTAAAGCTTTGTGGGAATGACTTTAAAAATTAATCTTGTTACATCATGTTTTGTGCTGTGAAATTGCCGGTGTTCAGACTAAATTAGCACATCTGCAGTCATCTTAATCAGATGCGCTCTCTGATGAAGCTCGGAGGGGCGACTCTCTGTAGCTCTACGGTTGAAATGCTTCCTAAAATCCATGTTCAGGTGTTTTTCCTCCTACTTTCCTCTCAGACTTACAGCACCGAGCTCAGCTCCTCCTTCACCCTCCTGTCACCTCACGCCGTCCTCAGACTTCGTTTCCCCATACCTGACCTGCGGCCCCTCCCAAAGCGTCGTCCTCCAACCCAGAGGTCGGTGAGGCAGGAGACCTTGGTGTTGGAGATGACAGAGTTTGAGCTGAAGCACCAGGAGGCCCCAGACCTGCAAAGTGAGCAGACTACACCGGGACAGCCGTGGGCCCCCTGCCTCACCCAGCTGCTGGAGGCCTCCTTCACCGACCTGCACGGTGGGAACACACACAAGTAGTTGTTGCTACTCAATGAAGATACATGACAGGAGGAACCAAAGCTAGATAACCACAGTACTGACCACTATTCAGCAAAGACAGTCTGATGTACTTTTATTGTTAAATTTCTAGTTATTAGGGGCTTCTGGAAACAATAAAC
>VUQG01043528.1:52252-64785 GCA_015106755.1 Etia nguti
ACTATAAATAAAAAAAAAAAAAAAAAAAAAAGAGACCTGTGTCTTTCTGTATATAAAGTTACGTTGTATACAAGGGTCTTTTATAATGAATGCAGACATTTTCATATCTGGCGTTTTATATTGATGTACCCATCCAAGTTGTGTTTTTACCAGCTTGGTTTCTAAGATTATAGTTCTATTAATAATTCCTTTAGTCTGATATTTAGAACTCAGTTCAATTTCCCGATGTCTTGTGTCTCACCAGGGTCATATGAGGGCTGGGAGGGAGGCTCTTTCCCCTGTATCAGAGTGAGGAAGAACCGGGATACTCTGCCCAGGTTAGTCCTTCTGATCATCAGTGGATCAGTGATTCATAAAAGGAGTCACAGACTCCGTCTTATGATGCTCATGAAGGCTATCAGAAGAACACAATAAATGTGTTTTCAGCTGTGGGAAAAAAATAAAATAAGATAAAAATGTCAAGATCTTTAATAAACTGAATTAGCATGTCCCCCTTTTGGGGCTGTGACCAACTTGTCTTCTCTTCAAATATTCACCACCCCATTTTTTTCAGATACTGGAGCCAAAAGAGAAGATATGTAATTCACAAAATAAATAAACCAAATTTTAGATGCTGAACTACATGTTTTAATTTTAACTTCACAGTTCAGGAGTCTGGTTCTTTCAGTACCATTTATATTTACTGGTATCTCAAAGAGACTGAGGAGTGGCAACACTCGAGAGACAACTAAGAGCAAAGCTGACTTTCTTCATCATTCTTTCTCATCACTCATAGTCAGCTTCCCTCATGTCTTTGTAAACAGGATATCAGTGCGTGTGCGTGGAGGTGAGGCTCAGGGCCCAGCAGCTGGTCTGAGTGGCATGAACCCGGGCCTCATCAGGGACCTTGGTGCCGCCTTCTTTGAAAGTCACTGTGAATTCAACGACAAAACCAGCTCTCCTTTTTCCTCCAACCGCACCATGTTTGAGACTGAGGAGGTGTGCTGACACACAGAAAAACATGACACATCCCAGTTTATAAACCATCTCAGCCATCCATGTTCCTCCTCGCCTCACTTCTCCTCCCTGTGTGTTATAGATGGTGATTCCAGCCGACCCAGAGGAGATGCGTCAGTTTCAGGAGCAGTGTGTCGCTCAGTGTCAGTGTGCTGTGGACATCAGCATGCCACTAGCTTATATCCTGCTCCCCAGCAAACAGGTCTTCCAGAGCATCTATAACAGGTATGTAAAGAGTATCACAAGACCATTGTTTGCCCTCCCAGCTTAGAATAATCCAGGTGTCCTTAAAAAATATGGACTCTACTTTTTTTAAACTCTTAAGTTTAATATTTAAAATACAAAAGAATCTTATAAAAGTCTTACAGATGTACTCTGCCTGCCTTGACACACAAAAGATTCTGTTGGCTTTAGGCGTTAATAGTGTTCAGTGCTGGATACATTTCAAAGTAACTTAATACATAACAAGTTACTGCCAATATAAAGTTACGTTGCATCATTACTTATAGATGAAACTAACTCGTTAAAGTACTTTTGCATTACCAGAGTAAACTTGCTCCTACAATTAGCTCATGAGTGCTGGTTATATGTGCAGAGGGAGTCCAGCCCAAGCGTACTGACTTTAGCTGATTGCGTAGCGAGTTCATACTGGTAGCATTTCTTCCACCATATAACCCGGAACGAGCTCCTTCATTTCCCTTCGAGTGCTTCGAAGCTGTACCGTTAACGTCATTCTCCGTCTTTGAGGTGCTCGTCTCAAACTGGCTTTGCTTGTTATATTAATACCTCTTCCAGCTTTGTTCCTATTTTCATCCTTATTTTGATCTTAAATCCTGCCTCAGAACTAACAGTAATTTTCCCTCACCCGTCCCTCCGTCCACAAGGATCAATAATGATCTGTTGATGTGGGAGCCTCCCCCGCCTCCTCCCCCCTCAGCCCACAGCCCCGACCACAGCCGCCATCACCAGGATGAGTTCCAACTCTGCAAGTCAGCCTTTAGACTGGGTGAGTTTGGCTTCTTTGATGGAAAAACTTAAGCATATTGTAGATTTATTAGACATAATAACCTCTCAGATCATCTTATATTAAGTATTTTATTATGTTTGGAGAATTTTTCCTTCACTGATGAGCAAAATTAAACAGACAAAATGTTTTTTCCTTCGTCTTCTCGTGCTCTCTCTCTGCTGTAGACTCTGACTCAGAAGAGGACGAGTGTCAGTACTACTTGGCCAGTGAATCATCTGGAAAGTCGCATCCGATGGCTCCTCGTCCCAACCACAACCTGAGCCTTCTCTCCCTCACTGTGATTATCGGGAAGGGTCGCCTCCAAGCCCGGACAGACAAGAAGGTGGCCACCAGACAGTGAATTTTGTGGATTTTAACTGCATCAGATACTAATTATTAAAACCTTCCAAGATTGTTTATCTTAAACTACAATGTGTTGGAACTTCTTATTTTTAGCCTTTCACATCAGGAGATGAAGATTTATTGACTATAAAGTAGTTGTAATCAGATATCCAACCACATGTTAATGAATGTATGTATCTAACTCTATTCATAGTTACTATCATCATGAAGATGTACGATGGATGTGTAAAATGTTTTTCCATTGTTAACTGTGTATTTGTCATGTATTGTTCTGCTGACACTGATGTCATTGATTCAGGAGGATCAGAGTCATGGAGAGCTCGTGCTTGATCTGGAAGGGGGGAAGATGTTCAGTGTAGCGCAGCATCAAAATGACCCCAATCTGAGTTTCCTGTGTCTGGAGAGCAGACGAGTGGAGCTCTACCATCGAGGTGCGCATTGTGGTGTTATTTAAAGACATTTAGTTTCAGCATGGTGTGTGTTATGCACTAAGTATGGAGTTAACTTTTTCATATGCCGCACAAACACAGCTGTCTTGAAGGACACCCCCATCCCGCAGCGGTTGGAGATGCCCAGCTTCATGCCCCCAAAACACCTGGACCTCACCATCTACCCCACAGAGGTGGGAGTGAGCAGTGTGAGCGGCAGGGAGGGGGAGGTGCAGATGTTATCCACAGCCATCAAAATCACACTGGACCCTCAGAGAAATGTCAAGGCATGTCCTCATATACAAGATGATGATGATGATTGTTATTGTTATTGTTGTTGTTTTGGTTTTTTATTTCTTTTTCTCTTCACAGGAGTTCCTTGTTGCCCTTCGCCTTCAAGGTGCCACCATGCGACATTACATGACGCAGACCAACCACAGTTGGCACGAGCAGGTAAGAAGCTGAATGAATCACGCTAAAGAGGCACAGCGGTGCAATGGTTTGTATGGTCTCCTAACAGCAAAAAGGTCCTCAGTCTGAATCCACCAGCTAGCTGATATGAAAGCCACTGAAAACAAAACAGCATTTTGCCAGGCAGAGCTAAGTCAAAATTTAGAGTTATTATCTATAGAGCTAGCTTACTGGTTGAGCAGGCAACCATATGCCATATGGATGAAATGCAGCATCCTTTGCTGCGGCTCTTTGTTGTGTGTTGTTACCTCTCCCAGTCTCTTTCCTGTCTATCTTTCCTGTCTAAATAAAAAAAAATGTTTAAAAAACTTCTGAGTAAGTCAGACTTTTGACTCGTGGATGGCAAAAAATATATATTTTTCTGTGGGGGAAACAAGTTTCTGTAGGCTGGGGCCTTTCTGTGTGGAGTTTCCATGCTCTCCGCATGCCTTAATGAGTTCTCTCCAGGTCGTGCGGCTTCCTCTCGCAGCCCAAAGACATACATGTGAGGCTAACTGGTGATTCTAAAATGGCAACAGGTGTGAAAATGAGCATGAATTTGTCTTCTTGTTCTCTGGGTTAGCCCTGCCATGGGCATTCTATCACTCTCCCTCTTTGCTTTCATTGGCTCTTACAACAACAGGACGCTTCTTTTGCTGTGTTGAATTTCCACAGTTACTCTGGTTCTTCCAGCAGCCACCATTTCTCTTATCTGGGTGAAAATGGCTACCAGGAAAACACAGGCTCGGTCTTTGTCTAGTTTTGGGAGCACAATTAAGCCCTCATTTTCGTCATTTTTTGCACCATCACTCTAAACACTGATGGTGTTATTATCTTATAGCCATTATATTGTGCAGTCAACATATAATTCACAATTATACATTAAGAAAAAACATTTAAATTACTGCATCAGGGAGGTTGCAGACGATTTAGAAAGTGCTATAATCACTGATGTAGATGTGGTTTAGAGGAGATGTGTGGGGGGATGAAAAAAAATAAAATACTTTGACCTCACAGATTGATTATACAGGTCAGATTAATTGCACTGAAAATGTTTCTGTACAGGAAATGAATAAAAAATCCAGAAAGCTGAAAACAGCTGCGAGTGTGCTGGCAGCTGCTATTAGTCTATTACCGGCTCTGCCAAAAACAACTTCTTGCTTCCAGAAATAATAAATAAGTATATGTTGTTACACTGTAGACAGAAAAAAATATGATTTAAGATGGAAAATTACATAACTATAATGAGCTCCATCCTGCAGAACGTGTAAATGTGGTAATTAAACCGGTAGTTAAACCATTTGGACTGAAGAGAAAAATAAAAAGCGCACTCTACACAAAGAAGTCAAATAAAGTGGATAAAGTCTAAATTTACTTCATGACCTGCAAACTGTTCCAGCTGGTCAACTTCCTGGATGTCATCGACGATCCTATTCTGGGATACACCGCGCCGGCCGTCATCACTGTCCTCCACACGCACCTCGCTACCTGTGCTGTTGACTATAGGTAAACACCCAAAAGAGAGGTTTTGTAAAATAATGTGGAC
Source organism: Etia nguti (assembly GCA_015106755.1). Classification (NCBI taxonomy): domain Eukaryota; kingdom Metazoa; phylum Chordata; class Actinopteri; order Cichliformes; family Cichlidae; genus Etia; species Etia nguti. The sequence goes on from VUQG01043528.1 coordinate 57,042, forward strand.
ATGGATTTTGGTTTTTTTTTCTCTTTTACACCCTTGTTTCATATCTTGTTTCTCAGACCCCTGTATCTGCCCCTGCGAGTGTTATTCACAGCCGAGTCCTTCTCTCTGTCCAGTAATATCATTGTTGACACTGCCACCTTCCACCTCAGGTACTCGACATAAAGATTGTCCATTAAAACGATAATCAAAAACGTTGCTGTCAGTTTTTGTCACAGTGTATGAATCGTCGTGAGATCTTTGTTAATGTTTTTTATGTTGTGGACAGATTCATCCTGGATGATTCTGCTCTCTACCTCTCTGACAAATGTGAGACTGAAACAGTGGACTTGAGGAGAGGTAAGATACTTCAGACGTCTTTTGGAGCTGTGTCAAAACAGGGGTTTGGTTTGGTGTGGGTTTCTTTTTTGATTTTATCTGTTAGAGTTATTCAGGACTGTGTGCTGAGGAACTCGAGTGAAGCTTAGACGAGAAGTAGCATTTTCTTTTCTTATCTTGCATCCATTAAACTAATCAGTGTCTTGCGATATCAGAAACTAACAGGGGACTGAATCATTGGCCAAGCTGCTGAGAATGCCAGATGATTGAACAGAGAAAATGGTTATCCCAAGTTTGGTGGTGTAGTATTTTTAAGATGAGGCCTGTGAGACTGATATTAGAGCTGTTTAAGAGTAATTTACCACCCTCTGAATTGTTTTGGCCTTTAAAGTGGTGGATCACAAAAAAGTATGTGAGCTCTGTATGATGCCAAAGGGAGGTAATACCCTCAGTTTGTCAAACTTCTGTTTACTAGGTAGAGCCAATCAGAAGAAAGTCATCTTAAAGGGTGGAAAAGGGGGCTAAAATGGTTTGTTTCTTTATTGAGGCTCAGTTTAAGATAAATCAGGGTTATTTTGAACCGTTAATCATGCTCCAGTAGAGTCCAAGAATAAAAAATAAAAAAAATATGGCTGGAACTGGGCGTAGAAGGGCGTCTTTATGCTGAAAGTAAAAAGAACACTGGGTAATGTTGGGAAGCAGAATGGCAAATAGAAAGGTCACTTAATTTGTACTTTTTCCAAAAACAGGCATTCTGAAAACAAGTTGGCCAGTTCAAGGGCCTGTCCTGCAGTTATTGTTAGTAAAATAAATAAAAAAAATGTGTCGAAATTACTGCAAAATAAGCAGTTTCCTAATAAAACCACCACGTGTTTGTGTCACACAGACTACGTGTGTGTCCTGGACATTGACCTGCTGGAGCTCGCCATTACCACATGGAAAGGCAGTGATACGGGAAAGCTGGTGAGTGCCCACCACTTGTTTACTTATCTTTGTCTTCTTCACCCTCAGCAGCCGTGAACCACAGCAAGAAAAAAGAAAAAGAAAAAGAATACTGCTTCCAAGCAAAATATGTGAGCAAAACAAAACATTACAATTTAGCGCAATTATCTTCACAAACCACTAACAAGCACAGGCTACGTGTTTATAAATATTTTGTTTGTTATAATGAAGTTTAAATACGATAAAAAGCCCCAAGTAGCAATTTAGGACTAGAATCACTTTCAGCTGGGCAGGAAACCAAAACCAGCCACAGTAAACAGGACGTCCCTCCTCACTGATGCAGCTGTCCTATAACCAGGTCAGTGGGGACATATTCAGGGTATAATATGAAAAATGTCTGTTTAAAATCAATAAAAAAATGCTCTAAATGTCTATTTTCAGTCTTTATTTGGGTGCATTTGCTCTGTTTGGTCGTTTTTTATTATTTGTTTTCCTTTTTATTAAGGTTTAAAGTTTTTATGGGCTGTAATAAGATGCAAATTTATAGATCACCAGGCAATACAGACAAACAAACCAGAGAAAGAAAATGAAAAGACGAGATGGATAAGAGTCATTATAAGTAAATTAAATATTCAGATAAACAAGGCATCAACAACATATAATAATGCAGCTGTAATAAACAAACAACCTCAAAAGCAGCGACTGAGGCTCAGGAGGTAGACCAGGTCATCTACCAATCAGAAGGTTGATGGCTTGATCCTCGGTTTTCTTTAGTCTGTGTGAAGCGTCCATGAGTGTGAGAGTGTGAATGACCGGTTTAAAAAGCGTGTGTGTGAATGAGGCTTGTAGTAGGCGGTGCATTGAGGGCTCAATTAGAATAGAAAAGCTATATACAAGTACCAGTCCATGTTCTTGATAATGTCAATCTCAGGTTTTCTGTGCTGGAGAAATTGCATGCAGTATATATTTTTAAATAGATTTTTGACTAGAAGTTTTTAAGTTTGTAGAACATTTAAAGGCACAATAAATTATATTGGGGAAGAAAACCTTGCATTAATCTTAACTGAGAATTATTTACTCACTGAAGAAAATATCAAAAGGTAGAAAAAAAACTAAATCCTCCTGATTTAAATAATAGAATTAGTAGATTAATTTATAGGAAAACACCCAGAAAGTAAAATGAAGGATGGAGATATGGATGATGTATTTGAGAAAAGGTAAAGTGAAAAAATATGTCATAAAAAAAGAATCTCTTTTATTTTCTTCCTTGTATTAATTTACTATAAATTTAAAATGAGATGCACAAAAGTAGATATGTACAACATTAATATGTGAATATAAATGTGGGATAAAAACCCAAACACTTCCTAATGCATACAAATATATGCATTTGCTATACCCCCACCTACCTTTTTCCCCCTTACACTATTTCTATAAACATGACTTTTACAAGTTGTGATTTTTTTTTTCCTCTTTTATGTATAGATTGTAGTTTTCACAATGAAAACTTCAGTTTAAGGAAAATACGTAAATAAAAAATAAAAAAATGTAATTTTTTAAGGATTAAAAGATTAAATGAGAAGAGGATTTGATTTAATAAAGTTTCTGAATAAACTCAGCCCATAATAAAACCGATTATTTCTGTACCATTACACGTTTTATTAACATTTTTAACAAATGTTTTATCTTTTTGGTGGAAATGTCGCAGCTTCAAGATTCTCTCATCTCTCTTATCATCCTCCCTCCTGTGTCCCCACTGCCATTGTCCTCTCTTTATTCTACAGTCCCAGCCGCTCTTTGAGCTCCGTTGTTCCAACAATGTGGTCCATCTGCACACCTGTGCAGATTCCTGTGCTGCCCTCGTCAATCTGCTGCAGTACCTGGTCTCTCAGGGCGACTTGCACCCGCCGCCACGGCACACCTCGCCCACTGAAATCGCTGGACAGAAATTACCAGTATGGCTTGTGAAATGTGGAGTGTATGATGTTTACTAAAAGTGATTTAAAGATGTGATAAAATGGTCCAACATACCAATGTTGTTATGTTTTTTTAGCTGTCAGAAAGTCCAGCGTCTATGCTGCCCTGTCCTCCCGCTGAAACCGCCGAGATCAACCAGTACGACCTGGCTGACGCCTTAATCGACACGGAGAAGAGCCACAGAGAAGAAAGTTTAGAACCAGGTACTGCAGAGTTGGTCTGTTTATAACCCCTACGATCATCCTGACAGCTAAATATTTGCATGTCACTCTGTCTGCTTTTTATCCAGGTTCACCTTCAATGCCGAGAAGCTCCCCCGTCTCCGTCTACCTGTTCCCCGATGAAGCCTCAAAGCACGGCCCCTCTGTCCTTCAGGGGGAGCTTGATGGGCTGGTTGCCACAGCGACAGAGGCACAGGCAGATATGATGTCAGAGGAAGGCTCCGAGGGCTCCACCGACAATGACGACTTCTGCATCCTGGAGGCTCCCGGCATGGGCATCCCTGTGAGGGTCCCCTCTTAGCTTTCGCTTCCCTGTCACCTCTCATTCATGTACCCATTTCAGACTCTGCGCTCACTCACAAAATGTCTATATGTGTGTTTATTACAGCCCAGGGATGGGGAGCCCACAGTGACGGTGCTGTGCGAGGGGCCCATTAGAGTGAAGGACAGCCATTTTTCCCGGCCTCGCGGCAGCTCAGACCTACTCCGAGCCCCAAGTCGCTTCCCAGTGCCTCAGAGTAGGGTGGTTTTGCGGGAGATCTCTGTGGTCTGGCACCTTTACGGGGGAAAGGACTTTGGCGGCAAGCCTATGTCTCTGCATGCTCAGAACGCGAACAGGTAACGAAGCACATGGATTCTTACACACACAGATACCTTGGTTATCATATAATTAATTATATAAATATTAAATAACTGAAACAGTAGCACGCTGATTGGTCAGTCCAGTCCATACAAGGTTTATGAAGCCTTTGTGTACATAGTTTGTCAGATTTATAGTTTCGTTGTCCTCCTGTGTGTGTGCGTGCACCTCTCTGCAGAGGTCGTTCAGTCCCCGCTGGCATCCGTGGGTCACCTTCTCGTTCCGCCCCCTCCTCTCGACCGCAGAACTCTTGGCGCTCGGCTGGAGGCATCGGCCGTCAGCACAGCCTGCTCATGGAGATACAGCTAACAAAGGTACACTATTGCATTGATATCACTGGTTTGAAAATGTAAGTTTTACATATTGACATACAGCCATACATCACTGTACCTCTGTCTCAACATGTGTCTCCTGTTTTGTCCTCAGGTGTCGTTCCAGCATGAGTCCTACCCAGTGGCAATAGCGGGGCAGGACGGGGAGGGGTCAGCAGCAGCTGCGGTCGGGGTTGGTCCTGGTGGGGAGCAGCCGCTCTCCAGGCAGGTGTTCATCGTCCAGGAGCTGGAAGTTCGAGACCGACTGGCCTCCTCACAAATCAACAAATTCCTCTACCTCTACACCAGTGAGAGCATGCCCCGCCGAGCCCACTCCAACATGGTGAGACAGAGAGACGGAGGGTCTTTGATTAGAAACTGAATTTTCTGTCATGCACATCATCTGACTTGGAATCAAACCATCCTGATGCTGGAAATCTTTACTTGCTTTGTGCACTTGCTATTTAGCATAGCTTTAATGCAGTTAGGGACATGCTGAACAGATTTCAAATGATAGTACTCATGTGGTGTGTGTCATTTTTGTAGTTGACTGTGAAGGCCCTCCAGGTGTGTCCTGAGTCTGGCCTCGGGGGGCCAGAGTGCTGTCTCCGGGTCAGCCTGCTGCCACTGAGACTCAACATCGACCAGGTAACTTTTGGGACTGAATACTGAGATCTGCTCATGAACCTCGTCCATGAGGTGGTGTCAAAAATTATTTTGAGTACAGATGTATTAAATCTGTCTGATCATCATAAATGAACCGTTTCACACTCCACAGACGTTTCTTTGTGGCTCATTATTCATTCAGTACCATTCATTCTGCTGTTTGTGCTGCTCCCGTAAAGTCCTCACATCTTTTCTTATTTTTCTCTGTTTCCTGTGTAGGACGCACTGTTTTTCCTGAAAGACTTTTTTAGTAATCTAGCTTCCTCTGTTAATCCTTACCTGCCTGTGGATCCAGCAGCTGAAGGTGAGCTCTGTCAGGTCTTCTTTTATTATTCCGTTCTTTGATGACAGATCTGCCGAGCTGATTTTTATGGAACTGTGGTCTTTTTCTTGTTCATCGTTGTGCCACGATGAATTTTAATTAGCTACAGAGTACATTTAAATGATGACTGAGGTGAATTTTTAGCATGCTAGATTTGTGACCTGTTGTAATTTCTCTGTTTTCAGTGAAGGCAGATTTCTCCCAGAAGGCGTCTGAGGATCTAGAGATGGCTGCTGCTGCTGGTAGTCTCGGACCTGACCTCACAGCTTCTGTGGAAACTACCTACAGTGAGCAGAGCTCCTCTTCTGCCGGCTCCAGCTCCTCCTCTGACCAGCCAATCTACTTCCGGTATGTAGTGACTGAGAAGATTGTGAGAAATCCAGAGAAAGAGAATAAAAAAGAGAGAGCAGAGAATACTGTAAAGATGATATAAGTTACTAGTTAGGAAATTCCTATGTTACAGAAGCCAAAAAAGAAAAAACACCTCTAACAGAACAGCTTAAATAAAGTAGAGTAACTCAAAGACTAAAAGTTTAAATGATTGATAAAGTTCCCCGTGTCTTGTCTGCGTCCTTTTCAGGGAGTTTCGTTTCACATCTGAAGTGCCTATCTGGCTTGACTATCATGGCAAGCATGTTGTCATTGAACAAGTGAGTGGTCATTCAGAGATCCTGTCTACTGATTCAAACAAAAAGCTGAAGGGTTTAAATGATGGGTTTTCACACTTGTTGTTCCTCAGGGGACGTTTGCAGGGATTCTGATCGGTCTGGCCCAATTAAACTGCTCCGAGCTGAAACTGAAGAGGCTCTGCTGCAGACACGGGTAAAAACAAACCAACAAGCAAACAAAAAAGAATCCCCCACAACACTCTCCCAAAGCAAAAATTTCAGTTATTTTTCAGTAATTTTCCCTAAATTTGCTGTTAGTAGTTTGACTTTCTGAGACTTTCTGCATGTTCCAGTCTCCTCGGGGTCGACAAAGTGATTCAGTACGCCGTCACAGAGTGGCTGACGGACATCAGGAAGAATCAGCTGCCTGGCATCCTGGGAGGTGTCGGGCCCATGCACTCAGTCGTCCAGCTGTGTAAGTTGCTTTTGTCTGCTGCAAACATTTTTACAGCTGCTTTGCATTGTTGCTTGCATTGTGGTTCATACTTCCTCTCTCCTTCATCCTGTCCAGTCCACGGAGTGAGGGATCTGTTCTGGCTGCCTATAGAGCAGTACAGGAAGGATGGACGCATCATTCGAGGTCTCCAGAGGGGGGCAGCGTCCTTTGGCACCTCCACAGCATCTGCTGCTCTGGAGCTTAGCAACAGGCTGGTGCAGGCTATCCAGGTACTCTGAGTGCAGATCATGACTCTTAGTTATACAGAAGCTAAAAGCCTGAAGGTAAAGCACAAACGTTCCTAGTATGCCATTAACTCTTCTGGTGTCTGTGTACCTCTGTGACAGGCTACAGCAGAGACTGTGTACGACATCTTGTCTCCAACGCCTCCTCTGAATCGCTACGCCATCACCGAGGGCCGGGCCACCTCTAGTCGACCTCGAAGAGTCGCCCAGCCTGCAGATCTTAGAGAAGGAGTGGCCAAGGCCTACGACACCGTCAGAGAGGTGCGTGCCCAAATAGACACTCTTAAAATGTAGAAAGAGTTCGTGGGCTAGAGGCCGAGGTTAACCAGGGCTGAAGATGAAAAGAAAATTTCTGCAGTTGGTAAAAGAGGTTAACTAACTGTTAAAAGGCCTTGTAGAAACGTCAGCATGCATGAATGCAAAGGGGGCTGAAACTCTAAATTTTTAGACTAAACTGTCTGCTCTCTTTGCTCTCCAGGGGGTGATTGACACGGCCCAACAGTTGTGCGATGTAGCATCCCGCGGCCACGAACAGAAGGGTCTCCCCGGAGCCGTGGGCGGCGTCCTGCGGCAGATCCCGCCCACTGTAGTCCGACCTTTAATAGTGGCCTCTGAAGCCACCTCCAATCTGCTGGGCGGCATGAGAAACCAGATCAAACCGGACGCCCGGAAAGAAGATTTCCTCAAGTGGCGCACAGAGGACGCCCAAGAATGAAGACAGCTTTTTGTGTCTCTGTGTGAGGGAAAGTGTGTGTGCGTACGTGTATACGAGAGTATGAGATTATGATTTGGGAAAGTCTAATCTGTGGGAATCCAGGGGTTGTATGTGTAGCTGCATGTGTGTTGTGTCTAAAAAGAGTCCAAGAGTGCTCCAATGCAAAAAAGGTAAGAAGAAGAAATTAAAAAAAAAAAAAAAAAAATAGGACTAACTACTGCTGCAGTTCCTGACGCGCAGTGTTTAATGTCGCTCCCACATACGTAGACGTGCCAGACTTCATTTT
>VUQG01043531.1:0-13332 GCA_015106755.1 Etia nguti
AATGACCATTTTTTCAGTGTATTGGTAAATTCTGCTATAATGGACTGACAAATTGGATTGTTTCATCTCGTACCTCTGTCTGGAGAAATATCAGCTGCAGTTTGACATCTTGGTATTTTTGAATCAGTGATTTTGTGTCAAGTGAAAATCTACTGATGACTCCGTTGAAAGATCCACCTTTAACATCATTTCTGAAAAAAATGTTTCATGATAGCAGTATTGACGAGTTTGTTTTTATCATTTTAAGTATAGTGTAATATGGTACAGTTTAAAATTTGTTTATTCTTACGGGAAGGTCTTTCTGAATTTTTCATCAATGCTGTCATTCAAGCATGAAGCTAATATTGTGTTGAGATTTATTTGTTCCCCTTTTTTTGTTTTGTGGATGCCGTCTTTCCTAACCACAGCCTCTAGTGTCTTAAAAAAACCAGGCTCTTGCTGAAACAAATCAGGAAAACATTTCTAAACACATGCTCATATAAAGTGCAAAATCTGTTGCTTTGATGTTAATTATAATTCAGATACGTACATCACGGTCCAAAAAGAATTTCAGTTTTTCTTCAGAGGTTTTGGAATTTTTCACCCCTTCTGTAAGACATTGTTTAAAATCCTTGAGCGCTTCTTCAACTGGTCTTTTGACTTGGTCAAGTTGTTCTCTCATGTTTTTCTCAAGGACTTTACATACATCATCTGCTTTTCCATCACCCTGAAATTTAAAAAAGTATATTTATTTTCTATTAAAGCAGTAATAACATAAATACAACTCTCTATTTTCATTCATCATTTTGAAATTTTTTTCAGTCAGTTCCTGTCAAGAAATCCTGATAACTAAAATCTTGTTAGGTTATTAGAGTTATGGAAACATTTGAAGTTTTAAATTTGTCATTAATATATAGTTTCGCATAGATAACTTGATCTCACCTCTTTTCTGCACCTGGCACCTTCAATCAAAGACAGAATCCCGAGAGCTCCATTCACATAGTTTACTGTCCCTGAGTGGCAGTCGTTGAGATTTTGCAGGAAGTCTTGAAGTTTGGGTATTTCTGTAAATAAAAGTAATTTAATCTAGTAACTTCTTCCTGATTTACATAGAGGGAAAATAAAACAAGATATGCATTGTATAAGATTGTTTTTCTTTTAATGACAAAATATTCCGACATGCTTACAACCTACCATTGTCATCTTCTTTTACACGTTTCCTTTTCAGGAACTCATCGGCACTCACTGTGAACACTTTGAAACCTTTATCGCTGAACTGCTCCTGAAATAATGAGTTTTATTTTTTAATGAAGCTTGGCCTCGCCATTACAGAAAACTGTTTGAACATCTTTAAAACTTACACTCAGTTCCTGGAATTCGTTCATCACTTCTTCCTTGGCTTCCTTGTTTTTTGTAACTCTTAAATGGACAGAAAGGAAAACTGGATTCAACATATAGCTTAATCATACAGCAACACATCAAGAAAATAGCTGAGTGTTTGTCTTTTAAAGGATTTGCATGTGGAGTGCAACATATCTTTAAAAACCTTTACCACTTCAATAAGATCAGCATATTAAAAGGACTGACCCCTTCAGGCCCTGCCTTTCTGCTTTCTTTTTATTTTCTGATGGATCTTGCTTTCTATTCTTCCTGAACTTTTTTTATTGTTCATGGTTTCATTCAATGGTAAATGGCCACATGCTTATACAGATTCTGCAGACCAGTGTAGTTACAGTAATAATCTGAGTCTACTCACATCACTATACTGGATCGGGGACCAACGTCAAAGTTATTCGTTTTTGACTGCTAGTGAAAATAGTTTTATTTACAAATAACTCCCTCACTGAACTAACACAGCCAATTCCTCAACATGTTTGTACTCTCTGCTTATATTCCTTCATATTTAATAATTTGCTTTTTAAATAACTTGTTTTAACATTGCATTCAACAACAAACTTCAAGGTCCAAATTGCAGTATATTTCTCCACGTCAATATACAGGCTGCAAGGAGGGGGGGTGACATGATTTTGAGACCCTGTTCTGAAGTATAAAAGGACAACGCTTTGTGATTTTCTAGAAAGTTATGTTAGCTATGTCTATACCACGGAAAGTGGCGGATATACTAAAAGTGGCACCTTTTTGTCAAACATGCTGAAAGTGGAAAATGAGAAACATGTCCTATGCTGTACTTGAACCCACGACCTTAGATAAACAGATCTAAACAGTTTCCCATTCATTCGCTATGGTAGTGCTAAATCACTTTAGATGTAATATATTTTTGTCCACTATTGTTTTCCGCCGCTGTTTCGAGTCTGAGTCGCGGAACTTTTAAAACTTTCCACTTCCAGAGATGAAATCAGATCTCAGAGCTCTGTGTTCATTAATCACAGGTAAGAAAAAGGTTATTTGAAATAAGAGTAAACCTACAGAGTGAATATGTAGCTGTGTTTTAAAGGTTTATCGGATTCATGACAGCTAGCATCCATCGTTTGGTTAAACAGTTGTGTCAGCTGTGCTGACGGGACGAGCTAAATAATGAATGAGCAGGAGGTTTCATTTATTCGTGTGTGCTGTGTAATGGTAAATAAGCTGGGTGGGTTTCTGACAGTGTTGTGTTCATATCTTACGAACATTAGAAACGCTCACTGACAGAAATAGAGCACAGACCTGCTGTTTTTATTTCTTTATTAAAATTTGTGTGTGTTGTTTTCATGTTGTAAGTAATCTTGTCAATGAGCTTCTGAGTCTGTCCTAGTATGGGTTATGGATGATGGTGATGTGCTGTGATAACATAGCTGCTGGCTTTATGCTGAGCTTGGACACTAGGCTGTTGTTACAAATACAGAATCAGTCATGAATGATTTTTATTCACAGACAGAAAAAAATACATCTTTATCACAGCCCTTATAGTACTAGAGTTAGGTTTCACTGAGTCAGCTGAACACAGTCTTAAACAAATGTATTTTTTCCTGTCATTAACCTTTAATTAAAGGGAGGACCTTGTGCAGCAGAATGCTCTGACTGTGAGCCTTACAACTGGAGAGGATGAAGGAGGTGCAGGGAGAGTACATCCTGCAGTTTGGGAAGTTAAAGGATAATCTTTCCTGTATCTTCTGGAAAATGATGTCATTTGGTAAATGCACCAGAACTTATATGGAACCCTTCTACTCTACCTGAGCAATCATAGCACTTTATACACCATGCCTCATTCATTGAAACACTTTTTTCTATATCCAAGTGTTTTATATTTAACATTCACACTCAGATGAGCAAATCAGGGGTCAGTATCTTGCCCAAGGATACTTTGGCATGCAGAGTTTCTTTACTGCCCTTCTAAATTATACTGTCTATAAAGAGTTGCTTCCTGGTGCAAAACACTGTCTTTACATGCACCTAATAAACAACACAGGATTATCATGGTATTGTTACGACCCCCTCTGCTAAAGGGAGGAGTAACATACATAAGTGAAATAAAGGTTTTATTGCAAAATTCAAACAGAGAACCGACAGGGCCGCTTATTGCAGACCACTGGGCATATAACCAGCACACAATTAACTAACACACACGGGAGTGAAAACCTAAAGCTAACTAAGGCTAACCTCACGAGCAGTAACACCATAAAAATCTACTCAAGCTAAGTTCAACCATAGTTACAGGTTAACAAGCAGAGTTCAACACTATGAACAGTGTTTAGCGAGCAGGGTATCATCTCAAATGTACATAGTGAAAGTATAGGTAATTAATGCAGAAACATAGCCCCAAGGGTGGTAACACAATATAATATAATTTACAAATAAACAAGACAATCAAATAAAATCATAAAGTAATGTGAAAAATCAATGTTATCTACATTATCTAAGTACAAACTGGTGTTTATCCTTTGATAATGTAACACAAGCTTTGTCCCTACCAGGCCTTGGACATGTGCTCTGACGGTTCCGTATAAACAATCTTTTTTTATTTCATTGGCTGTTGCTGCATTCACACTGAATGCGTTACAGCCAATGCGCATTGGGCCCCCACAGAAAGAGTAGCTGTTTACCCACTAAACCACTCAGTTACACACATGACAAGCTAACAAACTGTAGATGAGCCTTGTGGTGAGTATTACCTCATAGATGGGGCCCAGATTATGGTGAGACACAGACAAACCAGTACACAAATTATATTCAAATGAGGGATGCGTGACATGAAAAACTGGCCCGTTTTCTCTCTGTCTTGCGTGTGAGAATAGCGCTTTGTACAGCTCTCACAAAATGGCTTATAAACTGGGAAGTGAAGTTAATATCGATGTGTTTTAAAAAACTGTGGGGATCCCAAGAAGTTTCTCTACACATGTGTGGATTTTGGTTTGTGTAGAGCTTAAATTTAGAGTCAGGAGTGTGAGTTAAAAAATGTCCAAATGAACAGAATCAACTTTTGGGGATTTACTTACCCGGATGATTGAGCATGTATTAAGATGTTAAAGAGAAAAAAATGACCTGAGAATTTGTGTGCCTCACACTAGCCTCACTTTAACTCTCCAATACACATGAATGGGGGGGATTTGAGAGACAGAAAAACTGTAGAAATTAAGTGAAATAAATATCTTAGTTTTGCAGACACAGTTGTTCTGGTCAATTTGGTGTAACAGTAGTGTCTAAGGCAAACGGTGTGGGAGAAAATTGGCCTAAAAGAAGGAAAGTGAGGGTTGTATCGATTCAAAGTCAATGTGACTCTGTCAACAGAAAAGTGGAATATTTCAGAAAGTGTAGAAAATTTTAAAAATCTGAATGGAAGCACGCAGCTCACGGACAAGCGACAAACAGTGTGAGACTAGTTAGCGGCTAAAGAAGTAGAAAAATAATAAACAACTGCTTTACAACGATCCAATGAAAATGGCCGCTGACATTAACATACATGGCACAATTTATTCTTTATCATGCAATTGGAACACCTTAAGCCAAACATCAGTCACTGTGAGAATTGGCTAAGGCAGTCTTTTCAAAGAATTAAAAAAAATCCCTTCCCCTGAAATAACAACAAAGGAATAACTAGAGAACATATTTCCTAAAGAAAACTCAGTGTGAATGCTGATAGCTGAATGGTTTGAGATGAAATGTCATAAATTCTGAATCTTTGGTTGGAAAAATATCCAATGAGCTGAAATACACCGAATCATTCACCTGAAAGCCAAAGTGCAGAATTGCTGAAAGCTGAAGTTCACACAGAAGAAGTTTCAAAGTCTAAATTTTGTTTTGTCATTAGTCAGCTTTTTCGAATGTACAATTTAAAGATGTTCAGCTAATTTCAAACTCGGAAACTTCTTCTTCTGTGTGAACTTTCACTTTCACTTGAATGAGTCGGCGTATTCAGTGTACACACTGGTGTACAAGACTAAGCAATTATAAAAATTCAACTCAAACCATTCAGCTGTCAGCGTTCACACTGAATTTTCTTCAGGAAATGCATTCTCTAGTTCACTGGTACTATCTTAGTCTTAATAATATTATGTGTCTTTAATATGATTTTTGATATCAGTTATTGACTACTTTTGCCACCACATCCAGCACTATGTGGTTTGGTAATTCACTTACCGATCATCTAAAGGATCAGACTTGGTGCAGATAAAGTGGATTTGCTGACACTGACCACCATTTCCAATGAGGCCATGTGCACTTTTTAGAATCTCCCAGGCTTCAACTTCTGATGCTGCTCGAGTAATTTCAGCCACAGTCCACACAGTAGAGCAATCTCCAACAATCTGAATGGAGAATCATAGATTGTCAATTTTAAATAATTACACAAAACAATGTTCAGACAACACAGGACAAAACAAGACACAGTGGATGTGAATGAATTACCTCTTTCCACATTTCGTTCCTGCTCTTGTTACGATCACCATTTCCAGGAAGGTCCACAAGTGTGACATGCTGGAGGAGCTCATTGTGTGGCACCCTGACAGTCACACATTTCACTAGTGGCCAAAACCACTGCTGTGCTTTATATCAATCTTCCTGCTTTGGTCCACCCTTTGTGTATATACGAAGTCTTTGAGATAGCTCTTGAGCCTGCAATAAATAAAATAAATATGATAATGCAAAAGACGTAACCTGTACGATCACTGAAAGTGTTTTACAAATTGCATTAAAGAAGTAGTGCAACATAAAATATTACTGAAGAGCAACGATAACTTGTAGTGAGTATTGTAGCTTTTAGTGATACTATACCTGAATAGATACCTATACCTAACTGAATTTCCCGGAGGAACCAATCCTAGGAATTAATTTAGTTCTATCTATCTGTACAATCTTGCTAAAATTTACAATTACATCAGTAAATTAGAAGCAGAAAACCCAAAATGCAGCACAGGCTAATGTTAGTATGTACAACCATATGTACACTCTTGACCTCAGGAGCTACTACTGACATCTTTAGGATGAAAAACTTTTTGAAAGCTTTTCTCATATCATCTATCCATAACATGATTTTTTTGTTTGTTTCAAATCCTCTAAATCCATTTCAGTGGAACTCAAATTTGGGTTTTTTTCTCCTTTTTTAAAGCCATTCCTTGATGAACTTGCTGAGTTGCATAGCGACTATCAATCATTCTGTTAAAAAAATTAAAAATAAAAATAAAAATAAAAAGAATTAGAACCTGCCCTGGTACTTTTGGTTGTTATTTAATGGACTTGGAGGTGTGATAAATAAAAATGTTCTCAGTTACAAATCCACTGAACTTGCATTTAAATTAGTCCAATTTCTGTAGAGTAGGCCGACAGTAAATTATGTCACTCTTTGCAAACTGAAAACATGAATACTTTCTAAAAGAACTCATTATTTAGAGTTTCTGAGCTTACTGTGTCACATTCCAAAGATTTCTTCATGGAGTTTAAAAATTCTGGAATATGTCTGAAATGCTTTTCTTCACTGAGGTTTTTGTTATTCCATTCTCTGAGCGCTCAGATAAAGTAGAAGAGGTCTATATAAGAATTAGTCTCCCCTATTTAAGTAGGATGGCAGGACCTAACAAGGGAGCTCAGTGTGCTGAGCTAGAGCAGGCAGCTGGGAAACATTGTAAATAAACATTCATGTGCCTTCCAAAGTTTTGTGCTTTTGGTCCTTTTATCACATCTAGTTTTCAAACCAGTCAAAAGCAGCACTGAGGTTTGATAAGGCAAGAACAGATATGTTTTATGATTTTGGTCTGTAGCACTTAGCAAAGATGCATTATATTCTACTCCTTCTATTTTTTTTTCTTTCTTCATTTTTTAAATAACAGTTAAAGCCCAATTTACATAGAGTAGTCTGTCTATAAATTATATCAATGTCAGCCTTTGCAAACAAATTTCACTCAGTAAAACAAGAAACACGAAAAAATGAAGTAATAGAATAGTATTTGACCTTACTGTGTCACAATTCAAAGATTTCCTCTTGGACTCTAAAAATTCTGGAATAATTTTGAAATACTTTGGTTCTATAAGGTTTTCAGGGGATTTGTCTTTCCATTCTTCTCCATACAGGGCTGACAGCTTTTTAACCATGTCCCGATAGTCATCATCACCTTCTCTGTAAGTTTTCAGTGACCATAATTCATCATGCCACTCCTAAAACAAGATAAAAACAAAAAAAATTATTTGTGTTTTTTTAAATGTCATGCAGACTAACTAGGAATTATAATAATTATAATTATATATTATATAATTATTATATACATACTTATATATACATATACTGTAAAAAATAAACATTTATTTTATTGTACCTCTTCTTTAATGAACTCAATTTCTGCTTCATACTTTAAGCTACGTGTGTTAGCCTCCACTTTAATCACGACTGAGGTGCATGCGCTGATAGTTCCAGTTGGCAAAAGATTCTTCTCATCAATGATGGCATTGATTAATGAGCTCTTTCCAGCCCCAGTTCTTCCAAAGACACCAACGAGCTCTCTCTTGTCTATCTCTAAATCACTGATTTTATTCCTATTGAACAAGAGTTTAAATGTGAGTTAATTTATTCAACAATGAAATGTATCGCAAAATTAGAAAGCCATCTCTTTGTAAACACCTTGTGTGTATGATTTTCGTTCACCAGAATGGTCTTACAAAAGAGATTTGGATCTCATATAAATAAAGCTTCATTATACCTTAAGTAAAAGGTCTTACTTAAATGTTTATACACCCACTTTATAAAAGCACCAAGCTCTTCTTTGTCGTTTATATGGTCCTTGATTTGTTTCATTATGCCTTTCACTTCAGACAATATTCTGGTCTCTGTCAAAGTGAAAGTAAAGAAGTGTTTAGCAGGAATTATGAACAATTATAACACACAATGTGATACACTGATATCCAAAACGGGGAATGTATCAGGTTCTTATGGGCCACTTACCAAGTACGTAACTTATGGCGCAAGTTGATTGTTCAATGTTTGATTTGAAATGAAAACATTTTTATATAATACCTCAGATACCAGCAACCGGATGATAAAGTTTTTTCTTGCTATACAAGAAATTTTTCATTGGATATGTTGTTTAGAAAGAAATAAAAATACCTGAGTCACAGTGTCTTTTAGCTGCTGGGGAACATTTGACGGACTCAGCTTGAAGATCCGACTTTCGCTTTCCTAAGCCACAAAAAAATATACATGTTTGTTGGCTGGGTCTCTCTCGATATCCAAACTTGAGCTCAATGGAATCATTTAGTCAAAATAAAAATATTTCTGCTTTGAAAGATGAATCTCAGATGTAATAGATAGTATATATCTTACCTTTGGAACTTGTGGATGGCAAAACCTGAGGATGAATATCAGTTATACAGATCACTATTTGCATTGGCATTGTTCTTTAACAAAATTTAAAGGACACTAACATACAAGTTTTACAATCAACAGACATAAATGCAGTTATTTTTTTATTAGCCAGCAGACTGATGAAAAATAAATTATAATTACCCTCTTCTTAGTAAACATTTGTGATACTATGAGACAATTCTTTTGCATAATTAAGTCCCAGTCACAAAGAGCTACAGAGACAGTTGGCAAATCCCCTAGCTAGGGCAAAATGTATATTCCCCAACCCCCTATGAATTACGTTTTTAGATTCAGTCATTTATTGGTTTCTGTAGAGACTGGTCAGTCTCTGTAGACCAGAGAATGGTGCTTTACTTTGTCTCAGGCAGTTGGCCCAAATGTCTGAAGTTCA
This sequence comes from Etia nguti, assembly GCA_015106755.1. Taxonomy (NCBI): domain Eukaryota; kingdom Metazoa; phylum Chordata; class Actinopteri; order Cichliformes; family Cichlidae; genus Etia; species Etia nguti. The sequence goes on from VUQG01043531.1 coordinate 9,159, forward strand.
GTATAATCCTTACCTGAACCAGACCAGCTGCTTCTTCATGCTCCTGTTCACGCTGCAGATAAAAAGTGCAAAGCCATGTAGAATATTGAGCTCTTAAACATGTATTTGTCATATGGACATTAAATCTGAAGGGAAAAAAAAACTGTTTTTAACTTACTTGAAAAAAAACGATTGGTTCCTGATTTGAGTTTTGTTCTTCCTATCACACTCAAAACAGTTAAAATCTGAATTAGTTAAGAATTAATAAAATTAAATATAATTACTGCCAGCGAAACACTGTCACCAGTGAGTCACTTGGTGTTCGCTCTCTGCATTAGAGTATGACTTCTTGTTTCAACACACAGTGGTGTTTTTGTGTAGCTTATCTGGGTAGCCAATTTAATTAAAAACTTATATCTTATTTCAAGGTGTAATCTTCAAACATTCTGTGTGTATTCACTCAGGATCACAGAATTGGAGACTCGACTTCACACCCTTAAACATCCTGTAGCTAGCCAGGCCCCTTTAGCCGGTGCAGCCAAAGGAAGTGTAGGCCCCATTAGCCTCCTCTGGCAGATTGTCCCGAGCAGCCGGGGAAACAAGATGACTGGGTGATGATGATGAGGAAGCCCCTGCTACACCACCAACCCACTCATGTGTCTAACTCTTTTTCCCCACTTGGCAACACACCCGCCAGGGATCAAACTCTGGTAATTGGTGATTCTGTTCTGAGACATGTAAAGCTAGAGACATCAGTAAAGACAGCCAGAACAGGCGACACTGAGGGAAATTTAAAACTGCTGGCTAAGGGTAAACATAAATTTAGTAAAACTGTAATTTACGTCGGCAATAATGACATCCGGTTATGTCAATCGAAGGTCACTAAAATTAATATTGAATTGGTATGTAACCCTATAGGCAACAGAATGAAACTATTTTGTCTCAGGTAGTTGGCCCAAATGTCTGAAGTTCAGTATAATCCTTACCTGAACCAAACCAGCTGCTTCTTCATGCTCCTGTTTACCCTGCAGATAAAAAGTGCAAAGCCAAATAAAATACTGAGCACTTAAACATGTATTAAAAATTGTATTTCTCGTATAGATACTAAATCTCAAGGAAACAAAATAGTTTGTAACTTAATTGACAAGAAATGACTGTTTCTTGATTTGTGTTTATTTCTTTCTAACACCATCAAAACATTGTAAATCCATATTAGTGAAGAATTAACAAAAATTATGCTACATATTATTACTGCCAGTACATTTTTTAATATCAAGATAATTCTAACAAAAATTCACCTCTGTACACTAAAATAACAATGATTGTCAAAGAAATCAATTACCTTTAACAGCTTGAGGTTATTCTTGAATATCACTCTTGGTCCAGCTTTTGTGATCAAATTATCAATTTCTCGATCATCTAGATAAAACAGACTTTTCACATTGATTTGTTCATCTGTAATTAAAAGTAAAATTGAAGAGATAAAGATTATTCTCAGCTTGCTTCAGAAATTCTCGCTAATCAGTGAAAAAGCAATCAGCACAGTTCTATGAGCTGTTTTACAGTTAACAGATTACATCACGATCAATATCTGTCAATCAGATCAATACTTTACCTTTAAATTTCTCCACCCACTCACTTAGGTCCCATTCAAGCAGTGTGTTTCTTACGAAATCATCCATGACCAAGAAATGAAACTGAAATATAAAATGTAATATTTAACCAGACAGTACTGCTTTACAGATTAGACATTGTGATCAACTTCTCCTTTAATGCATTTACAATACAATACATCTTATTTTGTATAGCACATTTAAAACCAGCGGTACACCAAAGTGCTTTACAGTAATACAATAATTTAGAGAAAGGAAACATTAACAGGGAATAAATACACCAACAGGTGGAGAGCACTAATTAGCCGCAGCGCAGTGAAAATATGTAAAAGAAAATACAAACACAACTCGACTAGGAGATTATTCAGCAATAAAATAAAATAAAATGATTAAAACTACATAAAAGAACATTTGCAGGATACAAACACTAACTAGGGAAGGCTAAATTGAATAAAAAGGTTTTCAACCGCAATTTAAAAGATTGAACTGATTCAGACTCACGAATAGCAATAGGAAGATTATTCTAGAGTTTGGGTGCAGCTATGGCCAAAGCACGATCCCCTCTGGTCTTCAACCGTGCCCTAGGTTGCACTAAGAGCAACTGGCCCGTTGATCTCAGTGCTCTACTAGGAGTGTACAAGCTGAGAAGTTCAACAAGATAGCTGGGAGCAATGTTATTTATAATTTTAAAGGTAACCAATAGTAATTTAAAATCAATACGGTATTTGATGGGAAGCCAATGCAGGTCAGCGGGGATAGGGGTAAAAGAATCAAACCTGCCAGTTCCAGTTAAGAGGTGTGCCGCCTCATTTTGAACAAGCTGCAGTCTGCGGAGAAGGGTAGATTGGAGGCCAAAATAGAGGGAGTTACAGTAGTCTAATCTAGAGGCAATAAAGGCATGGATAAGTTTCTCAAGGTCCTTACAGGGTATGTAAGGCTTGGCCTTGGCAATTTGGCGTAATTGGTAAAAGCTAGATTTAACTACAGTGGAGACTTGTTTGTCAAGTTTAAAAAAACTGTCCAAGTGCGCCATCGTCGCACTCTCATATATAATCAGAGACACTGATATTAAATTCAGATTAAAAGTTCAAACTGCTCACCTTTTGTTAGAAGTAATGCTGGAAAAAGCTGGTGAAGAAAGCAGTGTGACACAAACAGGAAACAGGCGGAAAAAATAAAAATCGAGCAAAAAGCGAAGTCCACAAATGGATACGGTTAAAATCAAACTGGAACTGTGTGGCTCAGACTGCACTATTGCAACTGCAATATAATAGAAAGGTACATATACATATAATAGAAAGGTAAATTCAACATGAATAAAGCGGGTGCAGGAAAAAGCAGAACGGAGAACTGAGAAAGTCAGGAAGAGGAGGTGTTTGTGCAGCGCAGATGGGAGTGGGTGGCAGACGGGTAACAACCTGCCTCAGAGGAAGTGGGGGTTTTTTTGTTTGTTTGTTTGTTTGTTTAAAATCAATCAAAGGGATTAAAGTTTACAAATATTATAGTTTAAAAACAAGACAAAAACACAGTTTCATCTATACTTAAAGTACACTTGAAAAGAGAACATTAAAAAAGGGAGAAAAAAATACTTTCAGCTGTTCCCTTTTTCACAAGAGCTCATCACAACAGACAGCTTCATATGTTAAGAATTTGTGCTGCTAACCAGAATCAAATCAGGGATCTTTCACTTCTTAGGCAAACAGAAAAATAACTATATTATGGAGCCACTAACATTAGGCAAAGTTGCCAAAGTACATTAAGGTTCTTAGATTAAAAATATCACCATAGGTTTTATTATATGCTGCCAAATTGTGGCCGTGTACTGATAATAAAGGCGTGAAACAATGTTGGGTGATGAAGACTTTTTTAAAAATTCTTGATTATTACTATTCATTTCATTTCAATTTTACTTATAGATTGCCAAATTACAACAACAACAGCCTCAAGGCTCATTATATTGCAAGGTTGACCCTACAATAATACATACAGACAAAAACCCAACGATCTTATGACCCCCTATGAGCAAGCACTTTGGCGACAGTGGAAAGGAAAAACTCCCTTTTAACAGGAAGAAACCTACGGCAGAACCAGGCTCAGGGAGGGGCGGCCATCTGCTGCGACCGGTTGGGGTGAGAGAAGGAAGACAGGATAGAAGACATGGTGTGGAAGAGAGACACATTAATAACAAGTATGATTCAATGCAGAGAGGTCTATTAAGTGAGAAAGGTGACTGAAGAGAAAGGTGACTGAAGAACAAATACTCAATGCATCATGGGAATCCCCCAGCAGCATAACTAAGGGAGGATTCAGGGTCACCTGATCCAGCCCTAACTATATGCTTTAGCAAAAAGGAAAGTTTGAAGCCTAATCTTAAAAGAAGAGATAGTGTCTGTCTCCCGAATACAAACTGGAAGCTGGTTCTATATTGTGGGGCCTGAAAACTGAAAGCTCTGCCTTCCATTCTACTTTTAAATAATACTTTTAATATTTTAAATACTCTAGGAACAACAAGTAAGCCTGCAGTGTAAGAGCGAAGTGCTATAATAGGGTGATATGGTACTATATGGTCATTAAGATAAGAT
>VUQG01043532.1:0-18806 GCA_015106755.1 Etia nguti
CTTACATGTTAGCACTATCCTGCCACAAGTGCACTGTGCCACCTAATGGCCTGAACCTAAAATTGCAGTGTAGTAGTGTGAGTGCAAGTTAATGATGAAATGAATGAAACCAAATTAGAAACAATATGAGGCATGCTTTCAGAAAATGTGTGTAAACAATTGGGACAAACTGTAATGCTCATGATTATGCAAAAGTGAAACCCAAGTGAACAATAAAATTATGCAGAATGATTCAGACCCACGTAACCAGCATACTAACGAGTGGCCAATGCTAACATAGAAGATGTGGGTAAATGGACTGATTCTTATATAGCGCTTTTCTACTCTCCCGGAGTACTCAAAGCGCTGTATACAACATGCCTCACTCACCCATTCACACCCACTCATACAATCACTTCTAAACTCAAGTGCAACTAATAAACATTCACACACATTCACACTCCGATGAACGCATCGGAGGGCAATTTGGGATTAGTATCTTGCCCAAGGATATTTGGCATGCAGACTGGGGAAGCCAGGAATCGAACAACCAACCTTCCAATCAGTAGCTGATCTGCTCTACCACCTGAGCCACAGCCACAGGTACAGGTGAGATCAATGTAAATGACATATTCCAAGACAAAACAGGTCTGTTGCACTTGGAGCAGTTTACTCGTCACATGTGGAGTGATAAAATACCTAATGACACATTTCCAGTTAAATTCTCTCCACCGCATGTTTTTAGTAGCCACACAAAAGCCTGCCAAACTCTTTCTCATCAGTATTTAAATACAGAGTCATACGTCCCTGGTCTGAACCCATCATTTATACAATCACATAATACTGTATTCTAAAATAAGTGCACACATTTTAGTTTACACTGTTATGTATGTATGATTTATTCTTTCTTTGTTTTCTGAGTTACCTCAGTCGCAGCTGCTCCCAGTCCCTTGGTTGATTAGCTAACAGGTGGAAAAAGGGGCGGAGCAAGCCTATATGGAGACCCGCAAATTGGGTCATACCACAGCTCTGGATCATGGGGGGAAATGGAATTTGATATGTTAGTTTCAGTTAGGTTTTTGTGTGTTTTACCCCTTTTTGTGTGTTTGTGGGCTGATCAGTCACTATTTAAGTTTCCCCTTGGGCTTGTGTAGGTAGGTCAGTTTGTTTGAGTTAGTAGTATTGTTTGTTGTCAGCTTTTGAGCAGAGTTCTGTTACCTTGACCTGTTTTATGGGCCCAAGATTTAGATTTTTCTGTATAATTTAACCAAGTCTGTTTTTGTGTTAAATCAAAAACCCTTTTTTTGGACTTTAACCTGTGGCTGACGTTCCTTCACTGCTCAGTCCATCACAGGGAGAGACATTCCACCTCTATCTTTTGGCAGCTGAAGTGTGGAAAAGCTTATTATGGCCTTTTCGGCATTAAAGCTACGCTTTTGTCCTTATTAATTCTATGTAATGGATGTAAAGTTCTTCTAACATTGTTCCATTTCCTGTGCCCTCCTGTGAATAAAGCTTTTTATAGTAATCTTTAAATATTTCTTCAATCTCTTTTGGTTTAGTTACTACCTTCTGTGTTCAGGTTATCCAGTCATTCGTATTAATTTTCCTCGTAATACAACTTTTCAAGGAATAACACAGTATTAACGGGTCAACTTCACAACTTCACTTAAAAAAATTTGGCTTCAGAAAAGTCTTTTATAGCTTTCCATTCTCTTCGAGGAAGGTGTCAAGGTGTCCTGTCTAATGTACTTAACTATTTTTCCATTATTAAGAATGCCAACAATAAGGTGTAAAGTGTTTTTTTTTTTTGTGAAGTGTCTACCTGAATAGACAAGTAAATTGCATAAGAATTGCTACACCCCGTTTATGGCTATGGACATGGGAGCTATAAAAGATTTTTCTGAAACCAAAATTTTTATGTTTTTCATTCTCTTTCGGTGAGAGATGGGTTTTCTGAAGAAAAACTAAGTGCAGCATTGTTGCTGTAAACTCTTTTGTTTCTGTTTTGTTTCTGGAGGAAAAATGTCCATTCTGTGAACAGAGAATTACCCTGTTTCATTGTTTTTCTGAATGTGTTCACCTTTCAACTTCCCCACTGCTTCTGTGAACTATCTTCAGTAGCAGTGGGGAAGTTTTTATACTGCATGTGGTTTTCAAATGTACTCGTAACAGGAAGAACAAATGCCAGCTGCTAAATTTTCTGTTAGGACAGGCAAAAATGGCAGTGTATGTAAGTAGGAGGAAGGTGACAGAAGAGCTGAATGTTGCGGTGATCTCTGTATTTGCCAGCATGGTCTAGGCTGTTGCTAGAATTAAAGTTCTATAGAACAGCCTCAGACCTAAATACTTTTTCTCAGGTCTTGGGCTATGGAGAGGCAGTCTGCAGTGTGGTGGAGGGGCACCTAGTTTTTGGGTAGGTGTTGATGTAATTATTTGGTATATTAAGCTTTTTGATTGGTTTTGTGTTGTATTTTATTATAATGGGTGTGGTGATATGTTGATTATTTATTGAAAAATAAACATATTTTAAAAAAATCAAATCTCTCTTTTAGCCCAAACAGGCCTGATCAGTATTAAGCAATTAAGCATGATTAACTATCAGCAAAATAACATAAATTATGATTCTGTGTTTAATAATTAAAACATACTTAATGTCAATTTTTCTCAATCAGAATCATGTATAATGATGGTCCAGAAACACATTTATCTTTGGCATTTCTACAGCGAGTCTTCCGCACACACAGACAGTAATTTGCCAAGACTGAAGCTGAATCATATTCATGTTTGAGTATATTTTTGAAACCTGGTCTCCTGAGGGGCACCAGGCATGGATGCCCACTCTCCCCCTCACTGTTTGCAATTTTTATCAAATCACTAGCAGCGGCAATCAGACAGGCTATAGTGATTAAGGGCATGAAATGCAAGAACTTAGAACATGAAATAAGTCTTTATAGGGATGATGTGTTGCTTTTTCTTCAGCATTCACAAACCACTCTCTCTGAAGTAACTACATTAATAAACTCTTTCTCAAGAGTTTCAGATTATTCGATAAACTGATTAAAATCTACAGTTCTTCCGATTAATTGCTCCTTCCGTAATACTTCTTCTACCCCACTGCAATCTGGAAATATTAAATATTAAGGTATTAACATTTCTCCTAAGCTTACAGATTTAACTAAATTAAACCACATCCCACTTTTAAAGAAAAGTAGAAGATGATCTGGCCAGATAGAGTCTCTACCCATATCACTCATGAGGAGGGTCGTGTCAGTAAAAATTCCTCAACTTTCACCACTATGTCTAGGCCAACAGGCAACAATACATCTCAAGAGGGTTAAAACATACCCTCTTAGAAGAGCCCTGGCTAGACTTAAAACTGGCACTATACAATAAAAGAGAGATTTTGGACCTACTATTCATTAGCTCAAACATCAAATGATATGTATGCTTTAAAAGTATCAGCTCCACTCTGACAGTATGGTGGGAGTTTCTAAAAATGACTGACTCTTGACTAATCCCATGCAAAATGTATACTAATCTGGACTAACCCGGACATACTATAAAACAATAATATGATAAACTTCTGGAGCAAGAAAATACCTGGAACATATATTCGAAGGAATAGACTTTATTCCATTTGACAGATAAGTTAAACAATATGGAATAAACAAGAATAGATTTTTAGAAAATCAACAAACTATATCCTAAGTAAGTGAAATTTAAGCCTACCAAGTCAAATTACAAACACCATCAAGTGTGGTACAATTCCTTAATCTCAAAAGCCTCAAATTACTGTCTAAAATATACAGGACACATCTCCAAAATAGATGACTGAATATCCCTTCCTATTGCGAAATGGATAGTGCTGCTTTGGTCATTGTAGCCCATACACCTTCCTCACATCAACACATGAGGGAGAGGCATATGGGCTCGGGGCATCTAGGAGTTCCCTAGGGGTGGGTTTCTTGGTTGATTCGGCATGGTGGCTGCGGTCCTGACCTGGATAAGGTGGAGTTTTTCTGGCGGCTGCGTGCAGCGCTGCTGGGGGTCTGTGCCGGTGAACGTAGGTTACCCGCCTGCTAGCCGCATTGCTCCTGGGTGGGCTTGGGGTTCTGGGCGGGCCTGAAGGGCTTGGCTCCTGGTTGGTGTGTCGCCTGTGTTCACTGGGGACAGCCGTGGCACGGGGGCCTCGACGCATCTTCCGTCTTCTCACCCGTTCTCTATTCACCATCTGGGGCTGGAGGTTGAGAGAAAGAGCTGGCCGTCCGGTCGGGGTCCGGGCTGGTGGGCTGCTCTGATGCTGCATGGACCAGGGTGGTCTGTTTGCCTCCACCCCAGAGTAAAGCGGACCATCTCCTGGGTCTGGGGCTGATTGCCGCTGTGGGGGTGTTGGTGCCTGTACCAGTGAGTATAGTGTGTGTATGGGGAGTGTGAGTGTGTGTACGACATTCATTTCTGTGTATCTTCATATTGGGCGAGTGTGAAAGTATTTTTATAAGTGTGCATGAAGGTGGAAATGCATGCTTGTGTCTGTATGTCTGTGTGTCAGGTCAGGTCTTAGACTTGACCTCTCTTAGTCCCCCTCACCTGGGGGAGCCTGAGATGTTCTGTTTCCCCCCGCCACACTCCCGGTCATTCCTGGCGGCTGCTAGGCAGGTCCTAGACAGCCCTGGCTCTATCGGGCCCCTTTGAGCAGCTGCGCCAGTCTGCTCTGGCGCAGCTGGCTGCCGGCGGAGTCTGTGGGCTTGTGGCCATGGCCCTGTGGGGCTTCTACACTGTGGCTGCAGTGTGACCCCTTTACCTCACCTTTACTTTGCTCCCCGCTGTTGTCTTCCATCAGTTTTTATAGAGTTTGATACATGTTTTAATGTTCAGGCACCATAGTATAAATGCTGTTGCTGGTTTAGTCTTACATTGCTTACGTGTATCCCTAATCCTCACCCTAACCATAACCCTAAAGTTAATCAGCTGGAAAGCTGCTCAAAGAAAACAGCAAACCATAAAAACTGTCTCTAACCATACTGGCATACCCAGCTAAAAAGATGGGTTATTCTGTCTCAAATCAACCAAGTCTTCTTTGTAAACATTTATAATGATTACTGTAAAATTTTAGCTTATTTTATCCAATACTTTTGATCCATGCCTACTGCCTGGATAGACTACAAGAAGGCCTAGGACTTGATGATACTTTAATTCTGGAATGCCTAGAACTGTACAAGATCAACAGGACCCCAAGAGCCTTCATCAGTAACTCAGTGGGGATGTGGTAAACAACACTAGAGGCCAACTTAAAGTAAGTTGCGCAAGTCTACTACTACCCACTACTGTTCTGCTTAGGCCTGAACCCCCTCAGTGAGATCATTGACAAGACTGGCTACGGCTACCGACTATGGAAAGTAGCAGTTGTTGGCCACCTACAAGGCTACGTCCACACGTACACGGGTATTTTTGAAAACATAGATTTTCGATTTTCGTTTTTTTTAAAACATCCCGTCCACACATGCCATTTTGAAAAATATCTCCGTCCACATGTAAATGCCAAAAACGCAGTCAAACATTGTCAAGAACATGCCAAATCCTAGCCGTGTAGAAATGCTGGCCAATTAGAAGACTGGGAGGGAAAGAGTAAACAGGGTTTTTTGCAAACCTTAAGTACTTCTGAAAAGTTTTTGTGTTTTTCTGGAAAGGCTAATTGTGTGTTACTTTTCAGGTGCCTTCATCATTTCAAATGTTAATAACCAAAAACAGTATTTTGGCTGGTGCAGACTCACAACTTAGGAATGAACAAAATGCATAGAGCATGCATAAATTTTAATTTAAAAAAATTTAAATTTATTCAAAACTGACGACGACGTCGGAGTCGGGATTTAGGTTGTGAGACCATCTGTGTTGAATGGAGAAGTTCACTGTGATGTTTTTCTAAGTGGAGGGACAGTAACTGCGTGTATATATGTAAGCATGTAAAAACTGCAGATAGTCAGATTAACAGCAACAGTATTTTGTCTATATCCACCATTGTAGAAATTAATCAATAACGTGGCGCACACCGTCTCATCAAAAAAGGCGCGCACCTTTGACCTTGCATGACTAAATCTCAGTTTATCTTGTCCACACGTAAACAGAAAAACTGAGTTTTCAAAAATCTCCACCCTGGCAGGAGTTCTTAAAAAATCTGTTTTCAGTGATCGAAAACGCCGTTTACATGTGGACGAAAGGCACAAACGCATAGAAAAATCTGCGTTTTCAAAAATGCCCATGTACGTGTGGATGTAACCCAAATTTCATGTGGCCTTCAGATTAGCTTAAGACAAAGCTGTACACCTGCATCTAAAGGACAAAGGTCACTCTTTCGAAGATGCCAATGTTCACATTTTGGACAGAGAAGACAGATGGTTTGAAAGAGGAGTGAAAGAAGCCATCTATGCCCACTGTGAACGAACATCTTTGAACAGAGGCGGTGGCTAACGACACCAACTGTCTGCCATCTCTAATTCAGTTTTGAGTTCCGTGCCTTAACGCCTTAACGCCCACTAACATCCTGGGCCATTTGATCTCACTATGATAGGGTGGGGCGAGGTTTCACAATGGGTTCACCCGAAACCTTGGCTACCTAATCATTCAAGGAATGATTAGGTAGAGGATCAATAGGGGGTCCATGACCCTCTTGGGGGGACACTCCCATAGGGCTTAAAATGTGGGACTCTCCACCAATTACTCTTAGAACTGAAGAAGATTCTTGGACGAGAGGTGAAACATCTTCAAGGAAACTTAAAGAAGTCCAGACGCTTTTCTTTCCAAACTCCTTGGTTTTTTTGAACCATGAGTTCACTGCAGTGGCCTCAAATGCCCCCTCCCCACAGTCACAAGATCTCAATCTTGTGTGAATCTATGCCACAAGGAACTAGGGCAGTTCTGAAGGTAAAAAGGGGTCCAAGCCCATACAAGCACATAATAAACCGTGTGGTATACACATCAAGTCCTTTCAGAGCTTCCTCTTGTTTGACGAGTACTGATAAGCAGTATCATCATCAGTAGTTATATTAATACAAATCATTGCTGTATTTCTTTGTATTTGTTGAATATGTGATGTCCATTTACCTGCACATTGGTTCCACAGGTTTAAAGTATGCTGGGATATGTTACTTTTTGTTAGTCTGTTTTAATAACTCCAACCGTGGCAGATATTTTGGCAGAACTAGCCACCTATTTTTCTACAAGAGCGCCAATATGCATCACGCTGGATGAGTGAGGAAAAACAATTGACTTACTTAAGGCCTGCTCTTTTCATAGCTTTGTTAATGCAGAATGAATGAAATGAATTCATAATGAAACTTTGCATAAATGATCTAACACTAATCAAGTTCATTCACCCAAATAAATAAAATACACAGGGTCACAAACTATGAATCACGCAAGCTACGCCACAGACCTGCAGACATTCATAATTACATTTTACATGAAAAAGTAATTATTAGTGTGTACATGCAGTGAGGCAAGGAAAACAGAAGCTACACTTGTTTTTATTTATATATGTCACATACATGAAAGTGATTGATATGGTATGGATATTATAAATGGTTAAAAAAGGCTTAATTAGGAAAAAAAATATAGAGAATTCATGCTTGGTGATTGCCTAAAGTCAAAGGGCTTTGATTGCTGGAGTGATTATCTACTTTTTTACATCTCAAGAGACTTCATTGGAAGTAGATATCACAACTAGTTTTGGCCACACAACAAGGCAGAAACAGACATCCCTTATCTTAATTTATTAGCACAGATAAAGTCCACTTTCAGACAGCAAATGGATCTTATCAATAAAGCAGAGACCAAAACACTTCTTTTTAAAAGTTAAGAAAAGAATACATTTCAAAAGATTTCCCTTTTGAAATGCTAGAAATTTGTTTTGGCTAGTTAGAGAGAAGATAACAGCTGAAGAGCCTGAAACTTTGTTTGAGTATATTATCTGGAAACCACCAACAGTCAGAGGAAGTGGAGCAATCTTCATGTTCGTCTCCAATGACAGATCCACTTCTCTCCCTGTAAACCGTGAACTCCTCTGCTGCCTAAGAAAACAAATGCTTGTTTGAATGATTCTAATGTCAGTGATTCCCAAGTCACAAAGCCTGGGCCACCAATAATGAAAATACTTCATAATCACTGAAGCACAACTTTTTGCAGCAAATTAACTACTAAAACTCAGAGAGGAAGAAAATGTTTTTCCCAACTGTAGATTAGAAAATCTAACAGACAAGATGACATATCAGTGACAGGTACTCTTCAGTGAAGCTGAGCAAATTTGGGATCGCAAGCACCAACGTGAAATCCACTAAACTTGTTTTGGTCACATCGTCACTGATTTAAGCAGTCTGTCTAATCTCTGTTCTTTCATTTAAAAAAATACATAAATAAAAGAGCTGCTAAAGCATCATTAAAGCTCATGAAAACCAAGAGCTTCGTTTCATACTGCCACAAGGGAATAATGAATGAGCTCTTACTGTATTGTCTCACTTTATTAAACGGGACCACTTATAGATCTCCTGACTTATCCTGTTTGCGGGTTTTGATAAACACAGTATTTTTCAATTTAACTGCTTAATATAGTGTAAAAATAAATGAGAATCCATACACCGCACTGGTGATGAATTATTATTCACATTTTAGCAGCTGGCCTTGTTAGAGGGAGACAGAGTAGGTGGAACACAGATCTACCTGAGTGATTAAAATTGATGCTCAGCAGAAGATAAATACTTGTTAACTGAAGAAAGTAGCTGAGCTGATTACATAATTAAGAAAAAGGGCAAATATGCACATAAAATTCAAAGTCTTTCCCCAAAGCCCACCCCACATTCATTTAAGTATATTATTTCATGAAATCGGTTTATCTGGCGGTCTGGTTCATTGGCTGCACTTTGAAAAGCCGGTAGCAAACAGTGTCAACATCCAAATCAATTGAAGTCACAGCAGATGACAGTTTTAAAGTAGCTTTGCAGAGAGATCGGCATCATTGCTCCCCTCAGAGGAAACAATGGCTCAGCCTGCAGTCAATGATTTTACTGTCTGTCATGTGCATGCAGTACTGGGAAAATAATTCCAGTAGAGGTCTAGCTATAAACAAAGACAAAAAGATTGCTTTGGTGGACAAAGGTTTTTTAAAAGCTACTAAGGGACAATGAGGAGCTCAAGGGGGAGGTTTACTAGTAAATTAATGAATGTTGAAAGGGAATGGAAGAGAAAAAAGAAAAACTTTGACAGCTTACAAACTCGCAGTTTAATGTAAGAGGTAGTGACAGGAATCCTAAAGCAAACGGCAGCATTTCTTGATCATGTTCAAATATGGCTTCTTCTTGCATGATAGACATTTGACCTGCATTTGTGGATAGCATGGCACACTGTGTTATTTCTGAACATGTTCCTGAGCCCATGGAATCAGGTATGGTTCAATGACAGAATCATACCTGTGTTTTTAGTGCGGTGCCACCTGTAGGCCCAAAGATCACAGGCATCCAATATTAATTTTCATCACTGCGCACAGAGATTTCTCCAAATTTAAAATCTTTTGCTGATATTGTGCACTGTAGATGATGAGATTTTCAAAGTCTTCACAATTCTATGTTAAGGAATATTATTCTTTTTGTAGATGCTCTTCTTTTGCAAATTAATAAAGCTCTGCCCATCTTTACTTCTGAACAACTTTGGTTCCCTTTTTATATCCAATAACCTAATAAAATGTTACTCCAGTTGTTTGTTCTGAGTACTACTTATTTTTTCTACCTTTGGTTGCTCAATTTTTTGAGATGTGTTGCTGCCATCAAATTCAAAATGAATTAATATTTTCCTTAAACTGCTATATTTTCTTTTTGGTTTTGGTCTGTCGCTGCTGTGGTGTAGATTTGAAGCGGATATGACTTCAGAATATTAACACACCAGAACAAAGCCAAGGCTAATGTCAAGCTGTATTTATAGTACTGTGTTCCTCGTCTTCAGTATAGTGTAGTCCCATACTTGTGCCTGGACCTGCGCCATAATCTTACCTACAGCACAACTTACACTGTTGACCACATCGCGACCTGACTTGCACCCTCCTAAACATGTAACTACAAATTGTGCCAACCCACATCCTAAGAAGTGTGATTGGTCTGCACGGCAGTAATATGCCATGTGAACACGGTATACTGATTAGCAAAATTACAACGCTTCAGTGAACAGAAAATACAATAGGCTGTGATTACATCTAGCTTCTTCACAATGCTAACATAATAGGCAGTATTCTGCTAATGTAGACATATGCCATTTTTTATTCATAGCGCTGACAATCTTTCTGTAGACTGATTCAGTTCTGAAGACTTCTTTCTTCCCACAGCAAAAAGGGAACTGTTTTTCATTACTTATTAGTTGCAAACAACAGCCTCATCTTCTTATGTAGGCAAAGATGTACGCTTTTTAAAGATTCTGCGATTTTACAAGATTTTACTGCTACATGCCTCAAGTCATCCACACAAATCCAGGATACCCCTCGAGGTCCCGTGCCAATGCCATGATGAGTCAGAACATTTTTTGCAGGTGTACAATGTTAGCCAGGTGGTTTTAATACAGTTGCTGATCAGTAAACATGCTAGGCATGTACCAAAATACTGCAAAAACTCTAAAAGTGTAAGTATGTCACGCGGCAGTAGGCAGCACCCATCCCTCAACCACTTTCTCACTCCATCCATTTTTTTTAACTGCTTATCCAAGTTTGAGTCACAGGGAGCTGGGTCACTTGACACAAGTCAAATGATTAGAGGAGGGGTACACTCTGAGATGGACAGATCAGCAGTCTATCACAGGGCTAAGACACAGAGACAGGAACCCACACACTCTCACAGCCTACCTATGGCCAATTCAGAAATACAAGAATGTTTTTGGCCTGTGAAGGGAAACCAGAGTAACCAGAGGACACCCACACAAGCACACGGAGAACATGCACACACTGACACACAGACTTGTCAGTGTTGTTTCATTTTAGAGGGGAATACAATGGTTTTAAAAGATTAAAGAGCATCCAGAGTTAGGTTGTTTGCTTATCCATATATACTTGCTTAAGTATGGATGGATGTTTCCATACTGTCTTCAAGTCAGGAAATCATTTTCTTCCATCAGCAGATCAATGAGTTAAGTGCTAATGCGTGAAATATAATACCAATCAACAAATCATAACCTTTTTTTGTTTGTTTGTTTTTTGACTGACATGCACACATTCCTCAGCATCTGTGGTCCTGCCAAAAAAGAATTTGCTGTGGGTGAAGCTAATCTATGCACATAATTGGAAGGCAGCGTTGTAGGTGATGGAGGTCTTGGTTCTCTCAGTGGTTTTCATCCTTAACACTTCAGCACGTGCCTTGTTTTAAACAGAAACGTGTTAACTGCTCTTACTCACTGAATATCACCTTTTTATTCTTTTTATTCTTCTTCTTATTATTATTATCATTATTCCAGCTGACTGTTGAGTGTTTGATAATATTTTCTTACCTAAAAATGTTTTTCTTTCGAATTCAGACTAAGCAGCTTCTGTCAACACTCTCTTCCTCAATTCCTTTAGTGCCGATCTGCTCACAGTCTGGAGAGCATCATTAGTTAAAGCCGGCATTTAAGTACTAAAATAGACAAGAGAAAAGGCACAAAAACCAATCTGCCCTTTTACTGCAAACATACTATCGTCTGTTACTCTGTTTTCTACCACACACTGGTTTGTTTGTTGTTGTTGTTTTTCTTCCTCAACAGTCCACATGAATCACATATCCACAGTTATGGGCTCATTGCCATGATGAGCGCAGTGCCAAAAAGACTGCAAAGGGTCATAAACGAATGATCCGATCTACAGTATGCGTCACTACAAAACTGGGGGATAAAAATATAACTACAACTGTTGAGCTGACAGTCCAGCACCCTCCACGTTTCTGCAATACTCTACTCCCCTGCTGAGGAGACTCAAGTGAAGCTGTCAGGGGTATCAGCCTCCAGTGCTGCTCTTTTCTGTGTCACAGGGCGCTACTGCGCGCACACTGCTGTCAGCTCAGCTCCGAGACACTCACCACTAACTTTGTTCAGACCAAACGAAGCTCTGCTGTAACAGTAAAAGTGAGAAGCTTCACCGCGAGGACTCCACACCTCTCTGTCCTGTCAGGTGTTTCACAGGAAGGGAAGTCTCTTCACATACCTTCATACATACCTTCACCGGACGGACAGACGCACATTAAATATCCACTGTAGATGTCATTTTCCTCTTAACTCCAGTGTTTCCTAGCGGGAAACCAAATGAAAAGAATAAAACGGTCCCTTGCCTTGAAATCCAAAGAGGAAAGCGACGCCGGCGATCCACGCGGTGTGTATCCAGAAGTAAGCCATGGTGTCCTTCACTCAGGTGCAAAAGCTCCGCGCTCTTCCAGATGAGGTTCCGTCTCCAGCGATAAGTTTCCCGAGGAGAAAGCGCTGCAGATGAAGCCGAGCGGAGGAAGAAATCCCAGCCTGAGCGGAGCTGATGAACAGGAGAGCCTGAGACTGCTTATACAGGTGCTTCCCGGACATTAGCGACCCCTACCTCCAATGACAGAAAGCGTGTATGTGGGTCTCTCACGCCAGTCTGAGTGTACCTTAGTCTTTCTCTTTTCTTTATATATTGTGAAAGCTAACCCTTCAGGTATATGGATTTATCAATCCCCAGTTAAAGGGGGCACAATTTAGATAAATATGGAATAATTAGACTATTTATAATATATTGAAATCTATGGATAGGAATTGTGTCTTCTCCTGGGATCAAAATATGTTCATGTATGTTTATGCTTTCATTTTTTGGGCAAATGGGAAAACCACGATACTACAGGGCCACCACATTTATGTATGGTTATTATCAGTTATCAACATATTATTATCAACATGTTCACGGTAATTATTAATACTTAAACACCTGCTTATACTTTAGTGTGTTTGGGTTATCTTTCAGTTTCCACTTGTGAAGCTTTCACTGATGAAACCTGATGCTACAAGGGATCGTGCTTAGAGAATTTATTTGAATCTAGCTTACTTGTATTTTACACACTTTTCATTATAACGTGCCAGCAGCAGGATGAGAAAAGCAAAGGTTATAAGGTCTCTCACCAAAAGAATACAAAGAAAAGTGTAGAAGCTGTGTTTCATGTTGAAATCAAATTGGATCGCATCAGCAGGTGGATGAAAAGTATACCATGCCAAGCTTCCATGCATTACTCATGTCACTTCCACATGAGATAAGATCTCTCTGTGCACCTTGGGGATGTCAATGTCCTCACATTTAGTGTTTCTCAAAGCCAATAAATACACTCATAATGCTAATCTTCAGTCCAAACCACACCCATTATCACACTGTATAGATCATCTCTCAGCTTGCTGTTTAAAGTACTTAAATTGAAACTAGAATTATAAGATTTTTTTTTAACTATTATTGCTCAAAGCAAACAAACATAATAATAAGGCTTTCCACAAAGTATCTCATGATTATAATTATGTTGCAGATGGTAGAAACTGATTTCACATTAGTTAGTCTTCACCATCTTTGTAAAAGTATTGCCAACTTAAGGGCTGACATCAACATTGCATGAATCAAGAAATGAGGCAAACATTGCAGTTTGATTCAAACCATAACTTTAGACAATTTTACGACCTTTTACAGATGCCTCATCAGTTAAGACAAATCCTCTTCACCACCTTCCATTAAGAAATAATTCATATTTGTTTAACAGGGACTTCAGTCCACTGATGTCTAACACCAAGCACCAAGGTCAGAGCTCCTGACTGCCAAGTGTCTTGATCCATAATTAATTTCCAGCCCACAGTCTTTCTATCCTCAGGCAAACCTTTGGATGTCAATGTGAAATCTTCAAGCTAAAGTTGGTGAATTTTAATCCTCTACTGACTCTGTGGAGGAGATATAGGGCCCTTCTGTGACTGTGACATGGCTACTAGTCTGGAGCCGTTTCACAATGATGGACCCTAGATATAGGATACAAATGGAACCGTTGTCAAGATTAACATTTCTGTTAATTAGTCAACACACCTCAGAGTTTAGGCAAAAATGGTATTACAGTAGAAGGCTCAGAAAGGTACTAAAAGGTTATTTAAAAGGTGATAATTTATTCATTATCTGGTTACATCTATTATGGGTACAGACATCCAGACTTATGTGACATCACTGTTTCACAAGGGCTATAAAATGCTGGATTCCCCTGATGTGCAAATAGCACAGCTAAAAGTAAATTTACTGCTAGTAATCGGGTGCAATTTGTGTTGCTCTCTGCACCGAAACATACGGTAGTGTGAAAAAGTGTTTGCCCACTTCCTGATTGCCTATTTTTTTCTAAAGGTTTCTAAAGGTTTCAGACCAATTTAAATATTAGACAAAGATGACATAAGGAAAGACAAAATGCAGTTTCTAAATGAAGGTGTTTATTATTAAGGGGAAAAATAATACAAACCTACATGGCCCTGTGTGAAAAAGTGATTGCCCTATAAACCTAATAACTGGTTGGGCCAGCCTTAGCAGCAACAACTGCAATCAAGCATTTGCAATAACTAGCAATGAGTCTTTCACAGCGCTGTGGAGGAATATTGGTCCACTCATCTTTGCAGAATCAGTCACTTTGTGCAAATGTACTATTTATAACCTGCAGTCAGCTGAGGCTGAAGAAGTCACTTGGATGAGTGAAAAGAAATGTTTCTCCCACTGAAAACTCTACGTCCACAAGAACAGAATCAACGTTTTGGGATTCCTGTAAATACCTCTGGTGAAATTTCACAGGGACCAAAGTCTCATCACATCTGACAATGCTCTTTCCCAAAGTGTAAACGTGATTTTGCATCAATCAAGTATCAGGATACAACAAAAGATATGTATTGATTTAACCTCTAAAATGATACCACATTACACAGCACTCTCTCCACACTGTCCTGTGACCTCCAGAAGTGGATCATTTACAGTAAAGTCACAGATGTCTATAGGATTTATATTCTGATGCTAATGACTCTTGGAGCTCTACTTTCTGGTTGCCTCCACTGTTGGTCTCTGTCCTAAATAAAGAGCTCAGTTGTCTATTTCTAGTGACTCCACCCCAGTGTTTCCCACCACACCAGACCCCAGCTGATTACCCAAGACTGTTTCTGAACATTTGATTTATGACTGTTTTGTTCTTATTATACTCGGGCCCTCTGCTGAATGAAAAACTTCCCTCAAGGCAGTTCCATAACACTTTGCTCTAATAGAGAGCCAAATGTTGGCAGAACAAAGCAATATTTTCTAGCCAAGATACAGTTAAAATCTGTTAGACTCTGTAACTTTGCCTTTATTCCCCATAGAAATTTGGACCTAATTACTAACAGGAAGAGACCAGCATAATCAGCTACAGAAAACAAACAAACAATCAAATGAATTGAGTAAATAGAGAAGCAGTGATTAAGAACATTCACGTTCCACTTTACTTCCTCTCTGTTATTGGTGTCTTTGCTGTGAACAGAGACCTGGGGTAGCATCATCAGTGCGTTTAGTGTAGTGTAGTAGTAACCTTTACATTTGTTTTCAAAAAAACTGACTGCAACTAACTGAGGTATTACTGAAACTTGCTGTAGCTACATAATGGCATTATTATGAGAATAAGGAATTACCTGGCTGCCAGAAATAGGCTTCTGGTGTACATTCATTCATTCATTCATTCCACTCAAAATGATTCCACACTGTTTCAATAATGTTGATGTATATTTTCTGGCAAGGTCACTTTGTTACTGATCATGTTCCATTGGGTGTTTTTCTATTCGGGAATGCTTGTAGTGTGTTTGGGATTGTTGTCACTCTGAAAAATTAAATAGCTGTCCATCAAAAGGAAAGAATATTCACCTATGCTGCAAGAAGAAAAAAGATTATTTATTTATCCTCCATATTTGTAAATGAATAATATCACATACATTTTATGCTCCCAACCATTAATTTGCAAACAGCGTTGTATTTAAAAACTAATTTTTCAACACTCAACATATCAGAATAACATTATTTTTTAATCCTTAGGTAATTCATTAAACGAGCAGCTGTAGATTAAGTCTAATTCAGTTCACGCTGGATTTAGTCAATCCAATGTTAGATGGAACCCTCTCTTCCTATCTGTTTGCCCTCTTCTGTACCCTCAGCACTGTAGTCATAGATTGTGTAGAGACCATCTAACATCTTGTTTCTAATGCCACTCATTTAAAGCAGATGGTTCTGTAATGAACTCTCACAAACTCATCTCAAAGCAAAACGCTTATCTCTAACAGTGCCACTTTGTCAGAAACTGTTGGCATTACATCAGTACTGTACATAATGACCTTGCTTCAGACAGCAACAAAGTCTGATTGAGGACTTATGGGTGACATCAGTCAAAATGAAAACAGGCTTCAGTTCCGACCTCAGTAAACACTTTCTTGGTAAGGTTATGGGCGCAGTCACTCTTTTTGAGGTTATTCATCACTTACTTATCCAAAATCGAGTGGTATTGGTAGGGTAAGTAGGGCACTCTAGATAGCCTCCCCATGAACATTTTGCAGTTCTTCCTTGGGAATCTGACGCCAGATGAGATCAATGATATTTCCAGCAGGTTCTGGATCGACACCGGGGCGTCCCCTGAGTTCAGTGTGCCCAAAAAAACCTCTAAACGGAGGTGCCTAGGAGGCCTCCTGATTAGATGCCCCAACCACCTTAAGGGGCTTCTTTTAACATGGTGCAGCAGTTCCTCAACACATCTCCAAGTCCAGGCCTGGGCACCCTAGGTAGGAAACTCATTTGAACTGCTTCTGTTTGTAACCTTACTCTTTAAGTCATGATCCTTATCTCACGTCCATAGGTTAAGGTTGGAATGTGGATTGAGTAGTAAATTAATAGCTTTACCTTGTGACTCCATTCTCTTTTTACCACAGCAGTCTGCTACAGCACTCACTTTGGTTAAACGAGGACCTGATCGCTCATAAACGTAAGTCCCCTTGTGCAGTACACACTTCAGGAGTCCCTGGGGTACCCAGTCACGGTCCTTTTCCAAGTCCATAAAAAAAAGGCCTCCAGAAGATGCAATCTGCATTGCTCCTTCTGATTCCAAGTTTCAACAAGTGGCTACAATACTAACATAGTTTATATTATTAGGTGTTTTAACGTTTTGGGTTGGGGTTTTTTCCAGTGATGAGTAGCCATTGTCTCACAGTCTGCTGGATTACAGCTAAATAGATTGTTGTGGTCTAACAGGATCAGACAGGTGGGAAGACATGCTGAATAAAAGCAGTTCTGCTCCAGTAAGAGCAGTTGAACCGGAAACAGGATATAGATACCTGCTGTCTGAATGTTATGAAGACTAACAGAGAAGCACACGGACATGTTCATAGTTGAAAGTGTCTCTTTGTTCTTATCAGGCTTGGCTCAAAGTTTTTCCTCTTTCATCTGTCTCCAAGCAGACCCACTGCTTGTCTACTAATGAGCAGTTTCCTTCACTGTCATTCTGTCCACCTCCTTCCTATCAGCCTCTACTTTCCCTTCCTGGGAGTACAGAAAATCTACACGCTTACAATTTAAATGCAAATGAAGCACTGATCAGTTGATCATGTTCATATGTATACCTGTGTTTTTTCATATGACTTTAAATCAAACATTCATATTCACATTCACCTGCTTTGACACTGTGTAAAGAGTGTGTGAAGTGTGGAGGCAAACATCACACTGACAGATTTCTCCTCTCTGCTTGGTTCCACTCAGCTGCCTGTCACTGACTCTTCATAGGAAAGTTTTGGAGATCTTTTTATTGAAGCTGGGGCACTTAACAGTCCATATTTTGAAAGAGTGAAATTTTATATAGATTATGATGCGTGTCGATTATCTAGATCTTTATGATTATTCAGACCTCTCAGGATTAAACACCGACAGGCTGAGCAATGAAACTGTTTTGCACTTGAACCTGTGTCCTTCTAAGAGTCCCATTTGAGATGAACTAGCAATAAAATCAATCTGTTTTCAAGCTCAAACCAGCTGATGTTAGTGTTAGTGCTTTATTTTTGAATTAGCCACTTTGCAACTATATAATAATAGTGAATACACATACACATACGTGCAATAAAACAAAGCTAGTCATTATATATTGATTATCTATTTTATTTTATTTTTTTTTTAATATGTGTTAGACTTCCATCTTTGGTTTGAAGACACTGATGAGATGATTCATCACTCCCACCACTTTTTTCCTTAAGCATATTGTATCTGAACACCACACGAAGCCCCTTCAAAGGATCGTCATGGTACAACAAAAAATTATTTAATTTTACTTAATTTATTCAGTAATTTTTATTTTTTTATTTCCATTGTCTGTCCTTTAGCACCTCGAAGGCATCAGACAAAGGAACAGAGAAGCAAAGCAACCTTATTGGACAATTTAAAGCTGTTTCATCACCTCAAAAGAAGCTGATGGACTTTGTCCGCTTAAGCAGAAATCAGTTTGTGCTCAAAAAGACAATCTGGTTCCCTATATGGTCTAGTCTAATGCTACTGCTCCAGAATGTACAGCACTGTCACATCAGCAAATAGTTTCAAACCTCCAGTTGTTAATATAGCCTTCTGATTCAGTTCACGGTAACAGTGACATAGTTTACACTTGTACCAGCTGAATAAGGACAACAGGTGTCTTGTTTCAGCATTGCACATCATAATCTCAGAGTGTAGATAACTATCTACAGCAACAACACAGACCACAGAATAAGCAGCACTAATGACCCCCCCCCCCCCAAAAAAAAAAAAAACAAAAAAAAACAGCACC